>BEHA01001043.1:99443-137710 GCA_002897215.1 Eschscholzia californica subsp. californica | reverse complement strand
TGCCTTGTGGTCACATAGTATCTCTTTCTTTAATAATTTATTTATCTAGTATAAACCTACATTTGTTATTTTTATAGCCCCTTTATTTACATATAAAAAAAAGAATTTTTTAAAGTTCAAGATTTTATTTGAAAGTAAAGCGTAATTAAATATTATAAAAACTTTATAGAGTACGTTATCTTGATGCTCTCATTGAACATTGAACTTGATTGAAATGGATATTCGGACTTTTCAAATCCGACGAGGTTGAAAACCTTGTTAAACAAATGCTCTTTTAGTTACCACCTTTGCTAATGGTCAAGAAAGTTAAAATTAGATAACATAGAAATTATTGGAAAAAAAGAAAGAAACTAATGTGGTTAAGTTCATGGAATGGACATAACATAGATAACTAAATATAACCGTCCATATCTTTAATATTCTTTGAAGAATCCTCATGCTTCTTGTCTTCAGACTTCAATAAATGATACTTTTATTTTTCTTTTGACCATCACAACATCTTTATCATTCTTTTGTACTTTGAAATAGAAAAGAGGGCAAGGAATGAGAAGATAAGAAAAGGTTAGAGAGTACAAGTACTTATGCTCATGAAATCTATTCAAACCCTCAAAGGCTGAAGTTTATTTGCATGTGACTAGTCCTTTAAGACTTCACTACTTTTTTTTTTTTTTTTTGTTGAAAGGTAAGACTTCACTACTTGGATGAATAATCTCTAGTTTTTAGTGCCTTGGAATATTTTGTTAGCTCATCAAAATATTATATTCCTTACTTTTCATAAGAAAGCATATACATAATCTATTCTTCTCAAAGTAGATTCAACTTCCAACAACCTTCTTTTCATGTATTATTCCAAAGAGAGCGGCTAAACGCGCCATTCCAAATTGCTCTTCACACCTCCTGAAAGGGGTTGACCCTAGTTAATCCCGTTTGACTTCCGAAATCTATAGGCGCCACTTTTGGATTGACCGGTCTGAGAGCCAAAAAGAATATTGGGTTGGTCGGGTCGAGGGACAAAGAGAGGTCTCAGACTGGCCAGTCTGAGAGCCAAAGAGATGTCAAGAACTGACTAGTTTGGAAGGTCTCAGACTACCTCAGTCTGAGACCATTTTTTGACTCTCGGACTGGTTACAGTCCTAGACCCGTCTTCATCAGTCCGAGCAAGTTTCGTTCTTTATGTTTGGATTTATAATATGATAAAATGTTTGGATTAATCTGATGAAGTGATCGAAAGAGAGAGAAAGTTGAGAGGAAGATCGATCCTGTAGGGTTTCTTGAGATCTCTGAATAAGAGTTGGGTAATCTAGATCAAATACTTCATAAGCAAGATTGAACTTTCAAGAGAACGATAAATTTTGGGGTGTAATCTTGATTGATTAATGATCTTTAAATGAGGTAGAGATTTGAGAGGAAGAGAGCGATGTTTAAAGAGAGAGAAAGTTGAGAGAGAAAGATGAGTGAGGAGGCACTCAGGCGCCTTCTGCAGAACCGTACGGGCTTGTAGAGATGGGAGGCGCGAAGAGCAGTTTTCACTGGGACCTTTAGCCGCTCTCTATTCCAAAGCGCATCCAAACTCAATAGTACTGTAGTGATGTCATTTTGGCACTGTCCTTCAAACCCTAGTTGATTTTTATGGTTGGGCAGATCTCTAGTCTCACGGTCGTCTTACCTAATTAATCTTCTGTCTATAGTTCAGTTGTTTCTTACGTGGCATAGCTATTCCAATTAGAGTTCTTTTATAATTGAGTTAATTCCTATATGGCCCCTACTTTGTGACCAGCTTCCTTTATGGCCCCCTATTTTCTGTAAATTCAAATTTGGCCCCCTATTTTCATGTAAATGTCATAACTACCCTCCCATTAATATCATTTTAAAATAAATTTAGTTAGGAAATATTTCTCTCCACCTCACTTCCACCTCTACCACACATATCTCTCCACCTCATCTCTCTCTCCACCTCACCTCTTTCTTCTCCGACGAAGGTTGCCGGCCGGAAAATTTTCCGGCCGGCGACCTTAACCATAAAAAAAAAAAAAAAAACTTTTTTTTAAACTCTCCTCTTTCTCTTTCTCTTTCTCTTTCTCTCTCTCTAAAAAAAAGAAAGAAAAAAAAAGAGAAAACTCCCTTCTCTCTCTCTCTAAATATTCCGGCGAAGGGGGGTTCCCCTTCGCCGGAATATTTAGACAGAGATAGAAGGGAGTTTTTTCTTTTTTTTTGTTTCTTTTTCTTTTTTAGAGAGAGAGAGAGAAAGAGAAAGAGAAAGAGGAGAGTTTAAAAAAAAAAAATTTTATTATTTTTTATGTTGAAGGTCGCCGGCCGGAAAATTTTCAGGCCGGCGACTTTCGTCGGAGAAGAAAGAGGTGAGGTGGAGAGAGAGATGAGGTGGAGAGGGATGAGGTGGAGAGACATGTGTGGTGGAGAGGGATGTGAGGTGGAAATGAGGTGGAGAGAGATATTTCCTAACTAAATTTATTTTAAAATTATATTAATGGGAGGGGTAGTTATGGCATTTACATGAAAATAGGGGGCCAAATTTGAATTTACAGAAAATAGGGGGTCATAAAGGAAGCTGGTCACAAAGTAGGGGGCCATATAGGAATTAACTCTTTATAATTACAGTATAATTATAATTATGGTGTGTTTGGTTGCAGGATTCCTAAATAGGATTCTTATCAAAAGTGGGATTTGGTAGGATTCAAGAATCCTTGGTCTATTTGCCTACCAAGACTCCTGGGACTCTTAAATCCTAAGGATTCCTAATTCCAAAATTTGTATTGGACTAAAATCCCACCCTACCCCATAGGATTTGCTAGGATTTTGGGTTAATAAATCTAGATTTCAAACTTAAAATCAAAAAAAAAAATTCCTTCTACAAAATAATTATTTTTTTCGAAAATCAATTTTTTGTCCAAAACATATTTTTCCCGAAAATCATTTTTTCCTTCAAAAAAGGTTTTTTTCCTAGAAAGTGTTTTTTTCCAAAACCCGATTTTTCTCCAAAAAATCGATTCTTCTCCAAATAACTTTTTTTTTTCCGAAATCCGATTTTTTCCCCCGAAAACATATTTTTCCTTTAAACTTATTGTTTCTCCAAACCATTTTTTAATCGAAACTTTTTTTCCCCGAAAGTCGTTTCTTAGGTAACTGAAATTTCCTGAAAACTTTTTTACTTGAAGACCGTTTTTCCCAAATTATTAAAAAACGGTTATAAAAAAATCGGTTTGCGGGGAAAAAAACGGTTTTCGTGAAAAAAAAAGTTTCATGAAATCTCAGTTACTTCGGAAAAAAAGGGTTTTCGAGGAAAAAACGGCTTTCGGGGAAAACGTTTTTTGAAAAAAAAATTATTTACGAAAAAAATTGAAAAAACGGTTCTCGAAAAAAATTTATAAAGAAAACAGAAGGTTCTCGAAAGAAACGGTATTTGAAAAAACGAGTTTCGAGAACAAGGTTTCTTCAGTATTTTTTTCGAACAGGCGTTTAAAAATACTCCAATCATAGGATTCTTATTAGTTGCCAAACAAACCAAAAAATATTACTTGGAATCATGAATCCGAAGGACTCATGAATCCGCGGATTCATGATTCCGTCATCCAAATACACCATTAATAAATCTGATCATTTACAGTGAGCCATGTTAATGGGTTCAAGGGACAACCGACCCAAATTATCACGTAACTAAAGAAAAATAGGTGTCTACACTAAAAACAACGAGGGCCACTGGTGACGGAGTACTGTCGACGACATACAAAAAGGTCGCGGATAAGATAGCCAATACTGGCTGCATAGAGGAAAGTCGCTAGTCGTTTGCCATAATTGTCGATGGTATATTTGGTGTCGTACTACTGTCCACAGTGTTACACCACTCAGAGTCAATCAGAAAGACATTTGTCGACGCATGTCCCAGTAGCAACAAAAAATGTCCCCGAAAAACTGTTTTGTCATCTGAGCCCTAGCTTAACTATGCAGTGTTTTGCAATGTGACGATCAAAGCCCTAACAATGTACTAATGGTGTTTATGTCTTTTATCATCTCAGCCTATCTTACTCGGCACGAGATTTTGTTTTTTTCGCGGAGTGTTGGCGGGTTCAAAAGATATGGACACTTGCTAAGTTTCAAATCTTACTAATAACAAAGGTGATAGGGGGAGTCTATGAGCATACTCCACGGTGTACTCTCCTAAATTCCTAATAGAACAAGGAATATTTTGGTCTTTACATGGTGGAAAGACCAAAATATCCATGCCTTATTAGCCAACTCAACTATGGAGTACATCATGGAGTAGGGTGGGAAACGGACCGGACGGGTAGTCCACGGTCACTTACTCTTCCGGTCCGGGCGGAACGGACAAATTCTCGATTTGTCCGTCCGGACATCCGGACAAATCGGGCGCTTACTTGACAAAATTTTGTTGTCCATTGCCCGTCCATGTCCGCCTAAATTGCCGGGCAATCCGGGTACCGGACCGGTCGGACTCGGGCACAATGTACTTTTTACTTGAATGCCTATAAAAGATATTTATTAAGATTTCACCCAAGCAAAGTCGATAAAACATAATCCCACATTGTAAACTTAGTATTTCCATGCATATATGTGTAAGTGTGTAATCTAAATGTTAACTATATCAATTGATTCGCATACACGTGTAAGTGTGTAGTCTAAATGTTAATTATATTAATTGATTATAACTATCTATATATGATTAAAATGTCTAAGTAAGTCGAAAATATCAACCGGTCGGGCTTATCGGTCGGACTCGGGGGGAATGCCGGTTAGAGCCTCTTGTCCGTGTCCGTCCGACTTAATTTGCCGGTCCGGTCGGATAGTGTCCGTCTCGGACACCGGGCGCCCACGGTCACATCGGACTCGGGCGGTTCGCGGGCGGATCCGGACTCACGGGCCTTTTTCCCACCCCTATCATGGAGTATGCTTAGGGAGTCCCCCCAATCATTTTTGTACTAATAATACAGTCTCTAGACTCTAGACATGCAAAAACCTCTTCACATCACATGTATTTAGTTCTCAATCTACTTATTAAGTTAAGCCTCACAAATGGGATCTACATATTAAGAGTGGATTATGATCTAGTTGCAGCTAGCCATCCACTAAGAACATAAATGAAGATAGGAAAAGTGAATGAGTTTCTTTTTTCTGCCAAAGTAGATGGTTTCTTATCATCATCAAAACCTACTCTTAAATTTTCCTTTTCTGATCAGAGTTATGAGACTTCTGAAACAATGTTTCAAGACAAATAAGAGTCTTTTATGAAACACATGCATACAAATGGGTCTCCATGGATATCTATCTATCTTTATTCTTCAAATGTAAAATTCCTTTATCTTTCTTCTCTTAGACTTTTGACCACTACCCCTTTACTGTTCTTGATTATGACACTGACTTTAATTTTCAAGATAGGGTTTCCCTTATCTTTTTTTTTTGTTGAGGTGGGTTTCCCTTATCTTCTTCTTCTTCTTTCCTTTCCTGATTTTGAATCTCACCTCAATGAATTTCTTCATTGAAATCTCAGTTTTGAAATCCTCGTATTTTCCATTTATATATTTTGCAAATGGGTTCCCCTAGAATCAGGACAAATAAAAATACAGGGGAATTTAAATATTTGTTTGTTAAAAATAAAAAGAATTTATTATGATTTAACGTCATTTGGCCGGGGTGAAACAGCATTTTCAAATTCTTACACAATAAAGAACGATTTTATATTTGCACCGTTTGACCTACAATATATTCTTCGTCCTACACCAATGAGGGCTTTCAGATGAACTAGTTGAACATTCCGTGAAATAAACGTCCACATATTCAAGAATTTCACTTAAAATTCAGTCGAATTTTTCCCTAGTGTGCGTCCAAAACTACTTATTGTTAGGGCCTAGACTTTTTTATTTATTCAGGTTTGAAATGACACATCCACTTTTTGAGCTCTAAAGTGAGAGAGTGAGGCAGACACATTTATGTTCTAAATTATCAGAGGAGAGGCTCCTATTCGACCTTCCAAATGGAACATAAGAGTGAGATTTAGTACGAATTATTCGGACTTTATAGTTTTAGATAGAAGAGATTTAATCCTCGACCGGGAATCTAAGGGATTTTATTTCCCATTTTTCTTAGAAAAACAATGTCAAATGATACTCGGCCAAAAAGTAATGGAGTACATAGTTCGAATTTAACCCTTCTGTTTTTTTTCACTAGTTGGGTCTCTCTTTCAATATCCATGAGTAACTTAACTCTGGCTCCAAAGTGTATGCACCCAACTAGTGAAAAAAAAATTTACAAGAAAATTTGGAGAAAACTTTTTGTGTATGCACCCAAAGTGTCTCTGATAATTTCTTTAATTTTTGTGTTTGGAGTCTGAAAAACAACACCTAATCCCGCATTTAATCCGCTGTACTGTTAATATAGGATTTTAAGCAAAAAATAAAAATAAATAAATAATAAGAACCTAGTCCAAAAGTTTCCATCTTTATACAAAACACAAATCCCTATAATATAGATTTTATACTAATGTCTTTTATAACCTAACTAGGCTAGTGCACGAACAATTGTGTCAATCAAATGTGACGAAATTTTAACTCAGTGCTTCTATAGACGCCCCATAGCATCGCTTTAGGTGCTCTCTTTGACTTTCCATAATTATTATTGCTATATTCTTGATATCCTTTTTTTTGTATTTTACTTATTGTTTATTTTCTTTTGTTTTTCTTTTTCTTAAGTTAGTTATTTTATTGTGAGAGAGAGAATTCAAAAATAAATATTTAGCCTTGCAATTCCTTTTTTATTTTTTAACTGATTATTTTATTTCTAAGAAGGACAAGGTTACTTTCTTTAAATATGTTGTTTTATTTTTAAGGACTATATTTTAAAATTTGGCAAAAGCTTCTAGACAATATCCTTTGTTAAAAAATGATGTTTGACTCAGTTAGTGTTTTCTCTTTTGTTTTATTATATAGATATATTCTTTCCTCATTTTGGCTCTTCTATCTCCTCAACTAAGGTGTTGTTTGTTTTTTTTGATTTTTTCAGATCTGAAATCTGAACTGGATTCCAATTTCAGATGTTTGTTTTTAAACTTGAGAAAATCTGAAAATCTAGCTGATTTTGGTTGATCTGAATTGGCTGAAAAAGAGCCCACATATTTCAGACTTCAAAACAAGTCTGAAAACAAGAGTCCAATAGTTGAAATATGTTAAATTTCATTTATACCCCCATAATTAAAAAGATTCTTAGAGTCAAACCTTTTATTTAGCACAATCAGACCACCAATCATACCACTAATCAGACCACCAATCAGACCACCACCACCACTAATCAGATCACCACCACCACCACCAATCAGACCACCACCACCACCAATCAGACCACCATATGTACAAATGAGACCACCGCCATGATGGGCCTAGAAAGGTTACCCTAAATAGGTCTACACCCGCAAGTGCACGGGTGTCAAGTTGTAATAAATTTCGGTAAGACCGGTTCGTTCCTCAGAGACTAGTTGAACCTATTCTAAAATTAGGAAGTAATAAGATTTTAAAATGATTTGGTTTTGATTTTTAAAATAAAATATTAAAATAAAATTACGGAAAGAAAATAATTACAAATGATACAAGGAACTCAAATGGGGAGAGGATTCTAGGGTTTAGGATTCCACCACATAAAATCATTTTTAATAATAAATATTTAGTCAAATTAAATCACTTTCTTTTTATAACTCAGAATTTCGGATAATGAACTATCCTAATTCCGGGAGATGTTTTCGTTAAAACCCCGATTAATAATTTGAATATGGTTTCATCATTAACCCTAGATTAGAAGATTAGATAATCATAATACGAGATTCAAGTACATATAAAGAGTAAAAGAGAAATAGGGAGAAAACTAAACTTTCGCTGGAAATGATTTCCTGTCTGCAGCCAAACGCACCCCTAAGGGAGATATTTTCCTTTTGTTTTTACTGTTTACAGACAAACAGACCCTTATGGAAAATGACTTTCTCGTCTTCTCGGAAATATTTTCTCTGTGGGAAAATTATTTTCCCAACTGTTTTCTCATCTTCTCCAACTCTTTTTCTTTCTCTAACTTTCTGTAACCTCTCTCTTTCTCTAATATAATCCTTTTTTTCTCTCTTTTTATCCAATATAAATGAAAAGAATAAAACTATATTATTGAAATCAATCAAAATAAAACAAGTTTAATAAACTTCTCACTGTTACTCTCTCTCTCTCTTAATTTACTGAACACAACAGAAGCAGAAGAAGAAGATAATGATGATCTCTCTCTAATCTCTCTCTCTCTCTCTCTGTTCTTCAATATCTCTCTCTCTCTCTAATAATTCCAGTTTTAGTTGAGCTAAGAGAGAACCCCCAAAACCCAGCTGCCTCTCTTGATGAAGCTCTGTTCCTTTTTATACACCTATGGCCGATTCTCTCTCTCTGTTTTCAGCAATAAGATCAAGAATAAGAATTTTCCAGCTATCCATGATTAATATCCAAAATTTTGTTCACTGTCAAATCTCTCTCTCTCTCTCTCTTTATCCATCTCGGTTTACCTCAAATTCCAGCCGAGAGAATATCTCTCTCAAATTTTAATATCTTCATCTCTCGGTTAGTTTTCTTTTTGAAGAAAACTTTCTCCTTTCTCTCTCTCGGCTTTCCTTCTCTGTCTCAAACGATAATCAATCTTACTTTGTATTTCTTCTTTGGATCATAAAATATCATCCCTCTGAAATATCCAAGAGAATCTCTAGAAAAGAGATTGATTCCCTCTCTATAAATGGTAGCAAATCCCTTCTTTACTGGTTAGGAGAAAGAGAAGGATATTGCCTCTCTAATTAGGTAAGAAAAAAATCTTATCTTTCCCTGTTTTTAGCTTTCAATCCAACCAACCTCAGCTCCCTTTTTAAAAGAACAAGAAAATCTCGGTTCTCTCTCTCTATAATATATTCAGGTGAGATTGAAATGAGATAAAGAGGGAAAGAGCCGTACTAAGGATTTCACGTGAAGGTGTTAGTTGTCCAGTGTGATTGATTCGTTGATTTGCGGCTGGTTGAATGAAGGTGCAACGCTCCTCATCTGACTACGCCACGTGTACGGAAGAAAGGTTGTTCGTTTGATCTCCAAAGGAGTACTAGAGCATAGATGCGCATGAGTACCGTATCATGTCTCAATGAAAACCCCGAGGGCCTTCCTGATCCGCCCGATAGCATACCGAAATTTCACTTTGACGTTCAGATGCACGCCCGTGTTGCTGGACGACTTGGTCACTTAATATTTTTTACCCCAACTTTGACTAGCTATAATTCTTCCATCCGGACACCGATTTGACCTCTGTTTTCGCCTACGGACTCGTAATGGACCCCACTTCTCATCCGAACACCAACATTAATTAAGATTTTCCAAGATCAGAAAATGACCATAATGCCCCTAGCATGTTCTTCTCTCGATTTTAGCTATTTTTCGAGCTCAATCTCGTAGAAGACACCTGGATAAAAGAAACACACAATTCATTAGAGTAACTGCTCGAATTGGACTAACTAGTCCTAGTTAAGAGATTCAGATGAGGCATTTTCATGACTCATCACGCCACAACAGGTACAAGTCAGACCACTATCACCACCACAGCTTCAAGTCTGTCCACTATCCCCATTAAAGATACAAACGACCACCACCACCACCAAAAACCACCAATAACATAAATAGAGAACCACCACCAAAAAATCGAGAACCACAACCACCACCAAAACCGAGAACCAACACCACTAAAAACCGAGAACCAACACCATTACCACCAAAACCCGAGAACCACCACTAGAAATCGAGACCCACCAACACCAGAAATCGAGAATCACCACCACCAAAAAACCAACTGACACCACAAAATAAATCAAAACTAAAGCACACACCATTAGATTCGATTTGTTAGAGAAAGGAACTGATAGAAAGGGGAACGTAGAGAAATCTGGCCGGAGAGATATCTTGTCGGGGTAGTGAGAGTGAGGCTGAGAAATTGAGAGAGATAAATGGAGCAGTTTAAGGTTTTGCTTTTCTATTTATTAGAGAGAAAAAATATAGAGTTTTGTGAAAGGCCTTTAGAGAATTAGGTTTGTTTGTGAAAAATGTTAAATAGGGATATAAATGTAAAATAGTTAACCCAGACTTAAAAATTCAGATTCAAAAAACAAACATCTAACTTACAAAACCTATTCAGATTTAGCCAATTCAGACTCAGACGTGCAAAAAAAAACAACACCTAACTGACGAGAATTCCACTTTCTCTCTCTAAAGCATTTTTTTTCTTCTGAAAATGTAAACCCTAAACTAACGGAAACCCTAACCTATACGGATGCAACAACTTCATTCATCATCTTCATCATCTTCATCCCTGCCTTTGGGTCGGTCGATATTCCTACTTCTCTCTCTATAAGTTTCAAGGTTCTTCCATCACCATTTTCATCATCTTATTCACTTTTCATTTAAGTTTCAAGATTCTATCATTACCATCTTCACCTTCTTTATCTTTTCAGGTAAGTTTCAAGGTTTTACCATCTTCATCTTCTTCCTACTTTCTCTCATCTATAAATTTCAAGACTCTACCATGACTATTTTCATCATCTTCTTCACTTATTTTGCTAAAAATAAATCATTCATCCTCATTATGAGAATCACCCAATAACGTTTTCGGGCTCTGTTAGGATTTTTATGATAACTTTTGATGTCTGAGCTACAAACATATTACACTTTTTAACAAATGTATGATACAAAACGTATTTTGTATATAACAAAACTCATTTTGTTCTATAGCAAACTTGTATATATAACATAACTCATTTTGTTTCATAAAAACTACTTATTTATCCTCCGATATCATTTCTGATTAACATTTTAATGTATGATTGATAAACAACATATTTTATATTGACAATGTTATGTTATAGGTATTCAAAAACATTATGATAGAGACAATTAACACATCATTTTGTTTAGCAGACAACAACTTATTTACCATAAACATTAAATAGTTCATTCAATATCTCTCATATTGTATGATACATAATTCATATTTTATTGATCATAATGCTTCTTGTTGCCATCAGAATTCATTTTTATATTGGCAGTTAAAATAGTGGTCATGGATTTTCCCAAAGAATCATCAAACTCAGGAGAGAAGACGACTCTCAAATCTGAAGGTTAGGATAAGACTTTCTCTCACGCTGGTTAGTTATTCCCAGCGGATGCGAAGGCATTTAGGTTCGCGTTCGTCAATATAGTATAAACACGGGTCACGATTTCAAGTTTATAAAGAATGACAGCGTGTGACTGCGGTTTGCCATATAAAAGGCTGTAATTGGAGAGTTCATGGTTGGGCACCGCTGAAATGTAAACCCATGGGTGGGCACCATTAAAATGCAAAAGAAAAAACGTATTGTTGTTATTGTAAAACACATTATGTTTTAACTTATTCTCATTATTGTGCATGTTTTATATAACTTTTAGTAATGAATATATGTTTGACAGATGAAAATATTCATTTTGCTGCCAACAAAATTTATATTTTCAACTTGAAGTTTATCGCTTGTTTGGCTGAAAATATAACATAATAGTATTTGGTTGTTTACATAACCACATTTGTATCCAATCAACAATTGATATTACTTATCTACCGAAATAGAAAACGTATGAAAAAACACACGTATGTCTGAACTCCACCACGTTAAAGAATCAACCGATGTTGTTTTTCCAGAAACGCCAAATAGTGGCCAAGACACAAAGCCTAAGGTGGGAATAAAACCCGCTGGCCCGAACCCGCCGGAGGGCGCCCGAGACCCGCCTTCTAATCAGGGCCCGTTGCCCGATACGGGCACTACCCGCCCGCACGAGTTAGGAGTAAGGGGCAAGCACGGGTAAAAACCTTGCGCCGACCACCCGCCCAAGGCCGGCCCGTTTAGATTTTGTTTAGAGCCCACGATAGTGGCTTGTCCAGCTCTAACAAGGATGCACTCATGAGAAACTTAGATATAACCCTCAAACCTCTCCTCAACTTTGTTACCTTTCCACGTGGGACTAATAAAAAGAAAGGAAAACTCATTATAGGGAAAAGAATACGGTCCGACATTGAAATTTATGAGGAATTAAGGAGGCGTGAGCAATTTATAACTACCTTCGACCCCTTTCCATCTATTATATTAAAACAGCTCAGTCGGTTATCCAGGGAATAAGTCTGACCGTTCATTTTCTCTACGAGATTTACCTTTGATTAGATCGAACGACTGATACAAAATCCTTTTTAGTGTAATTTGACTTAAAAAATAAGGGTATTAGTGTAAACAATTAATTATTTTGAATATTCGGTTACAATCTCCCTAAAATAACTATATCTCAGGCATCTTCTCACTCACGATTGCACATCCACTTTCCCCTTAATTTTAGTGATTCGGTTAGACTTCTAAGTCAGATCAAAATTGTATAAATACGATTCTCTATCTCTATTCTTCAAACACATGGTTATCACTCTCCCCTGTAATTTTATCTGATTTATGTTGTGATTTAAATTTATTTTCTTCTCCTCGAAGGCGTTAGCCAAGAGGGATCTTCCCCGTCCGTAGGACGGGGAGGGAACCTAGTTTAAATAAAACATCATCATACCTTTAAATGGGTTTCAAACTTTGGGTTGGCTTCACTCCTAAGTTGGGCTTTATGCTAATGGCTTCTTATTTTGAGACATGGATGAATTCCATTTTTAAGGGCGCATTGGGCGTGCTGCTCAATTAAGCGAGAACGGGTGGGCAATGGCGGAGTAAGGAAAAGATTTGGCCCGCCCGAGCCAACCCTTAAAATTAAGTGGTACGTAAGCAAGGTCGCCCAAACCCGCTGGTGCCTGAGTGTTGCTCTGCCCGCGCCTGACCCGCCCGTCCCGATTCCCGCCCCTAGTAGCCTGACAACACAATAGCTCAATTTGTCCTTGCTCACCAAGTCCATCGGTGAGCTCATGTCCGAGCAAAGAGGATACTTGAGATGACAACAACATGAAGGAACCATTAAGATTACATCAAGTAATCACAAACAAGCTTCTTTCAACCCATAAAAACACAATAAATCATAATCCACTTACTAGTATGAATAAATTTTAGTACTGCAAAATTTTACGTCCCTTTAATAACTGAACTTCTACAGAGATTTTCTTCGAATAAGCCTCATAAAGACGGGGAAACAACGGTTATGCCATAGCTGTAGGTTTCTGACTCCTCAGTCCAAACAAATTCTCGAACAATTTTGGAACCACGGGAGGAAGGTCTAATGGCCCGGGAGCCACAAAATTCCTTATCTTTTCATGAACATGATACCTGTAAATATTACTCCGAAATAAATATCAAGTGGTGACAAGATAGAAACGTCATTTACAACCAAAAAAGTGAGATAATAGAGGTGAAGATTAATTACCTGATTTTGCGGCACTTAGAAGCACGGCGATCAACTATCTTTCTCTTCTTAGTTTGCAGTCGCTTAAGAGCATAAAAATCCGCCTCTGCAAAAATCGTCCACTAATATTAATTTAACCCAACTCAACAACCAGTACGAAATTGAGTTTACAAAATCAGTTCTTACAAGGTTTTGATTTTTGACTTTCGAGAAACACAATTTCCCATTCAACGACTCAATATGAAATATTTTACCATCAAAAACAAACTTGTTATGGGTTAGTCCACAAATCAATCATTTTGATAGACACCAAAAAGTTATTTCTTCTGTTGTGGAAATGGTTTCTCCAAATAGAAAGCTTAGAAAATTAAAAATGAAATTACCAAATGATACTGGTTTATATGACTCCAAGAATTCCTTGAGTAGTTGCTCGTAAAATTCAGAGTCATCCAACAGTTCAGGGTCTCCATCTGCATTAACATCCTAAGCATAGAGAAAAAGGTGCAATGAATATCTTAATTACATAAGCAAAAAACAGCTGTAAAACGTCGTAGATAAACTCTATAAAAAAAGAGCGAGGGGTGAAAGAAAGACGGCTCTAGTTCTTCGGCATCTAATATTTTAATATCCTATTGTGAACACGACACATTCAAGACAGATTAGAGGGTATAGAGTTTAACGTGTATAAATGTATTCAAACCTCACCTAGGCTAGGATAACTGACGACTGGACAAGAAGGCGTTTATGACCGAAAAAACTTTGAAAATGCCAGAAGGAAATTTTAGAACTCAAATATATCTAAAAATATCAGTCTATTTTTAGAAGAACAAAGCATATTTTTGGGTTCCTCTACACAATTCCAAATAAAAGCATAACGGAACTTTTTGCCTGATTATTTAAATGCAGACATATTTTTGAACATTTCGAATTTATATAAATGAACAAGGTATTCAGTATTCACATTCCTTTAGTGATGGTTCACTAAGGGCTTTTGCAGATGCTACTCTGATAAGGCAAAATCACAAGGTTACAATGTTACTAAAAAGCTTCCAAATTTAAAAGCAGACTTCAAAATGTGGTTTAATTCAATACCTCTTCCCCTCCAGGACCGACCATATCAGGAGCCTGCACAACAGTAGAAATGTTGAATATGTAACCCCTAAAATAGTGAAGTTTAAAAGACTCGTCGCTGGCTTTGGTTCTAGTGTTTGACTACTTATATTGGTAGAACTAAAAAATGAGGTCAGTAGATTAAGACTTACAGCTCCTAAAACACCAACAGTTGACCTCTTTAGTTGCATTCTCTTAATCATTCTACTTGGATCCCTCATGTAAGCAGCCACTTGTTCACTAATATTCTGCAATAAGAAAATAAGGAGTTAAATCTCAGATATAATATCAGTGAATCGAGGATATCATCCATAAATAGATGCGAACCTGGTTAAAAGCTTGTAGTTTTCCTTTAAAACCAGCTGCACCAGTTGTAACTTCTGTCTTTCTCTTCCATTTATCAACTGAGCTATTTCTGAATGAAGCTATTCTGCAATACAAGGGAAGTAGGAATACAACTTGAATGTGTGACTTGATGTTGTTTTAAGATTTTTATCTCAGTACGACAAATTTTATCTAGGCAGAAGACGTACTCATTCTGATTTACAACAACTAAATACAGAAACAGGATAATAGTATTAATCTTATCATATGAACAAACACAAACAAAATGGTGATCCTTAATGTGAAGAAACATGAACTCATGTCGGCGTCGAACATCTATGTGACGCCAAATACTGGAGTTAAAGGAAATGTGAGCATCCGAGTAGGGTTTTACTGTTTTACACATTTACCTCAGCTATTCGAATGCAAATCGAAATTTTAAATCGAACATCTTTACATAAAAATAATAATAACAATAATAATAATACACACAAGACATTAACCTAAATCATATATTATGCTATCATACAATAACGTGCAAGCAAACACAATATATACCTGACAACTAACAATATTATCTGTATAAGTGTACAGAAGGGTACAACACATGTATCTAACTTGAGATATTCCAAAATAGCAGAACTCTGAAAAGGTGTTCTGTCCTCGTTAGACAGACTATAACATAACATAACATGTAGACCAAACTGAAATACCTTCTCCTAGTCTTAATGGAATTGTTCCAGTTGCATGAGCCGCGACATAATATAAAATAGCTGACAATTACATGCCTAACATGTTAGTTAAGAGCAACAGAATGATTGTGCTTCAGATGATCAACGACTTAAGGCACTTTTCTCAATCGATCAACCCAAAGCCTTCTAAAAGGAAAAAAAATTGGAAATTCAATTTCATGTGATTAAGGTATACAAGATAAACAAATAATGGTCGTCAGTAAGCATGTACCGAGATAGGCAGTCACAACTCAATGGCTCTATACCTGGATTGCATTCGTTGAATTGATAACCATTCTTCGTCACTCTCCACGGACGAACTCTTCGATCGCTCTCTATTAGGAGCCTCCTTAATGTTTCCTTTGGAGGGAGATAGAAGAGTAGATTAAACACGACTGTTTAACACATAAGCATATAAACCAAATGATTTTCTACTTCACGTGAAAACCTTATTAGTTGCATGGGGACGAATTGAATACATAGAGGTTACGTCCAAACAAACTAGAAATGAAAAAAAAACATGACATTTTAATTTTTGTCCATTTGCAGTGGGAGAGCAAAAACAGTTGTGATTCTTGAGAAAGGGGACCAGTGTCGGGCCACTAAAGTAACAGTTTAACTGCGCTAGCTCTATCAGTGGATTTCTAACAGCAGCTAAACATGGATATGAAGCTTGGACCTATAGTTCTTTTCCATCTGTGATAAACACATCCACTCTATTATCCATGGATAGGTACATTATGAAAGAAAGTGTTCTGTTTGGTCCACAAAAACTCTTAGTAATTTGTTTGCATACCATCTGTATTCTGAACGATAGAAGGATTCTTCTCCAGCAAAGCCTGACAAAGTAATTGAAAACATTGAAATATATTCATGATCCATCAACTCCTTGCTACATCTTCGAGAAAAATAAACATTAGCAGTACTAACCTCTTGTAGAGCCAATAAAGAATTTATAGTTTGTGCAGAAGATGTTATTACATCCGAATATGCTTTGTCAACTGCCTTGTCCGCATCTGAGAATGAGGATTTTATGGGTTCCTGCAAGAAAGACACCATTGCTGGACTATATATAAACCAATACTTAACTCTTCTTTTTGAACTTGGAACTTAAAAGATAATTCACATGCTATGTTGAAGTAAAGGTTGACATTATTCTTTTCCCAAGTGTGAAAACCGTAGTTCACCTGAGGTAATTTATTTGAAGCTGAGAAAACTTTCTGCAATAAGAACCTGAACTCAAGAGACTTATCCCAGATAACCTTCACAAGAAAAGGAAACAATATTTGTTAATGGTATTATGCTAGCAATTAGAAACCAAGCTGTGCTACCTGCAGATCTATCGCTGGAATGCAAGCAACATGGCAATACCAAATATCATGGTCTCATAAAATTAAAAGAAAGAGAAAAAGGAAATGTGTAAATCAATTGAGCGGACGAAGCTACTTATTGCTAAATAAAATAAGTTATACAAGAAAATCATTGATAATAAACATTAGATTCAAATATATTGTGCATTTACCGCTTCAAATAACGAGTGCCAACATATCCTACCTTTTGGTTCTTCACCGCTTGACCTTTTAGAAGATCTTCATCCTTATGACGCTTCAAGTTCCTTAAAATATCTCTACAAGTAACAAAGTGAAAGAAAATGTAAGTAATTTTTCTACTCTCTGAAAGTTGAAAGAAGATGAAATGAACACGTTGAGACTTGATGGACCTTTCTTCCGCTTCACTCATATTCTTTTTGCAATTCAAGTGAGATTATAGTTTATATATTTATTTATCCAGCAAAAAATTATATTTTCCTATTTTACCGATTGTTTAGACTTTGTTGCTGAACTTTTATTTTTTTCAGGATCCTTTTGCCCTAGACTTTGTTGAATTTAAATGAACCGGTCGTATAAAATCTCACATTCCAAAACAATAAGTGATTAAAGTTATATCTTAATGTGAAGACTTACTGCTCTTGGCGAATATTCAAGTACTCCTGCTCCAATTCTTCCATCTCAGTATCCTTTTGCCCTAGCCTTTTCTCCTCTTCTTCTTCATCTTCTTCCCCATCTTCTTCTTCCTCCTCGGAATCTTCTGCTTCATCTTCTCCCTCCCCGTCATCTTCTTCATCATCTTCTTCCTCCCCATCTACGTCATCACCGTCTTCGAGGTCTTCTTCCTCGCTTTCGACGTCCTCGTCATCTTCGAGCTCTTCTTCTTCCTGATCATCTAGATCCTATATAAAAACAACCCATTCGTAAAACTAAACAATAAAAATCGCAGAAGAGACTCCAAATAACAGTTCAAACATTGATTCAAAATTTTACCATTTCAGTTTCTGAGTTGCTCTCGTCTTCTTCCCAATCAGGGTTCCTTGACTTTGAAACCGACCTCATTTTTAATCCTTCAAATTCAATAAACATAAAATTCACAACTTTTAGGCAACAATAATAGAAGAATATAAAAACAAGCGATATTGATTATTATTTATTAGATTGGATGAAAATTCAGATAGTATAAAATTCAAAGCACATCTTGAGAAGGAGTTATTCATAGGCTTCGAATGATTGACAATAAAAAGAAGGTTTTTGGTATGGTAAAGTATAAGGGTTTCACTAGTGTCCCTCGTTGGCGGAAGTAAACCCTAATTTTAGACATTCTAGAGAGAGAGAGAGAGCTCTTGATACCTTCTTGCGAGTTCAGCGATGGCGGCAGTGCTAGAGTAGAGTAGGTAGAGAGAGACGACCGACGGGAAGAGGTTTCCGGTTATTTCGAACTGAAGACTGGGTTTATTGGGGAAACGTTGGATTGTGGCCTTGTGGGCGAGAGAGTCGGTTTACTGGCGGTCCAGTCCCATATATAAACGGGTTGACAATGATTTGTTCATCAAAAAGTCTATTGAGGGCGAATTGGAGTCCGACTTTGGCCCGTCTTGATGACGTGGCACCTCACGTCATCAAGTCAGACTATTCACTTGATTTTGTGTTTAACAAAATAGAGATATTCAAATTAGGTCCTTCAAGAGTTTGAGTAATTGACGTGATGCTCCTATGTTATTATACCCATCAAAAGCCGTTCAAACCATTCAATGACCAGGATCTTTTCTTGACTAGGGCAATATATTTGAGGATCTCCTTTTGCCCTGGTTCTTTGTTTTCTTTGTTTTTTGCCATGGTTCTTTGTTTACTATTCCCTGTTATTGAAAGGGTTCTTTGTTTACTTAACAACCAAAAAATAGAGGGTCTCATTTGCCCTTGTTTAAGTAATCTATAGCTCCAATTTCTTTTCGAGATGATTTTTTAAATTTTTTCTCGTCGTCTAGACGATTTTTTTATTAAACTCAACCGATATAATTGGGGTTGATTTGTGTATCCAAGTTATGTGTTCACATATTTGGACATATAGAGATAAAATATACTCAAATTCCAGCATTTTGATTTGTAAATAATCTAGTAAATTTATTTATTTTAGTCATTCTTATATCTGACTTCTAGTAGAATTTCGAAATAGCTCACCATTCTACTGTTAATTTACTTTTATTTCTATTGATCACAAAAATTGCTAACAATTTATGTACATAAATACATGGATAATGAACATCCAATTTAGACATAAACATCTACTATCTTGTACATATTAAAAATAACGGATACTTCAAAATACAAGGTTCATAACTCCTAATAAGATCCAAAACTTTCTTGAGCAAAAGAAAGAAAAGAGAGAATGTGATGTAGATTGTTGCGGAAGCGTAAAAGTAATGGAATCCACCATTGTAAATAAACTAAACTAACGAAATAAAACTGAATAAATAACGATAAGCGATAAACTTGATTAATAACTTGAATAATAATAAACTTGATTGATAATATTCTCTAATCTCGTTAACAAAGACAGACTAGACTTCTCTTATATAGAGATTGTACTTTCCTAGATAGACTCAAATAAGGAAATAAGATAACTACTAATAATACTTTCCTTGATTGCTAAGACTCATAATTATGGAAACCCTAAATACTTAATTATAGAAACTACGCTAATGTAGCTTCTTGATCGTGAGGCCCACTATCACCATGGCCGTGAGGCCCAATAGGAAGATGGTCTCCATCATACTCCCCCGCTGCGGAACAACTTGCCCCCAAGTTGGTGTTGTCATAAAGCGGATCGTCCAAGTAATGAGGATATATATCAACGATGTTGAAGGTAACTTTGGCGACGAGTTTGAAGGCAATCCTTAGTTCCCACTTTTCACGAAAGTTGCCGAAAATCCGAAGAAGAAAAATATTGACAATATCACCAATTATAATGTGAAACATATATTGCCAAGATACTCGCAAAAGCAATACTAACGTAGATACGTCTAGTAAATTGCGACATCGCCCGTCGTCTTTTAGTTTGACGAAAGAGGTCACATATACAACCTGTCTTGTTCTTGGAAAAACAATGGATGGCCATGAAGATTGGTTTGTATGATTCTTTGAAGTTGAAAGCCATGAAGAAATCAATGGAGGAGAAAGTATTTTATGATTCGACACAAGTAATTCGTCTCCCGGAATCATATATGGATTAAACAACTTATTCGAGCTTGTGTTAGTCAGTTGAATTTCTTCTACTTGATCTGTCTCATCGAAATTTTCTTCCTCCATTATTGAAAAATTAGGATTTTTTTTTATCAAAAACCTCTCCTTCAATAATATTGACCATGGTAGTCGGATGAATTTCGGATAATTCACTTTGTTCTTCTTTTTCCTCAGTCATTGAGAAATTTTTGTTCTTTTTGTCAAGAACTTCTTTATCAATACTATTGAACACGGAAGCGTAAAAGTAATGGAATCCACCATTGTTAATAAATTAAACTAATGAAATAAAACTGATAAAATAACGATAAACAATGAACTTGATTAATAACTTGATAATAATAAACTTGGTTGATAATATTCTCTGATCTCAATAACAAGGACAGACCTGACTTCCTTCTATAGGAACTTAGAAACTTCTAGATAGACTCAAATTAGGATTCTTAAATATCAAAGATACTCAAACATAGAAACTTCTAAACCTAGATTTAGTAGGAAATACTAAAACATGGAAACTCCTAAACTCTAACCCTAATGGGCTCGGCCATGAGGCCCTCTAACTAGTTCGGCCGTGAGGCCCATCTTGATGGTCTCCATCATACTCCCCGACCGAGAACGAACTTGCCCTCAAGTGAGACTCAACAATGCAATCCTTAATTCCCACTTCGAGCGAACAGTGCATTGGGGTTGAAGGACACCCACTTGGACGAAATCACTAGCTTCAATCTCATAGTGCAAAGAATCTTGCAAAAATAAATGTAGGAAAGAAACTTCCAACAAATTGCAACATCTCCCGTCATCTTTTAATTTGATGAAGAAGACCACAAACACCACATAATACTTTATGGAAAAATCAACCTTGAATTTCTTCACTTGAACGATTTTCCCACGTTCATCTTCGTGTTGCTTGTAAACCAAACTCGAATATGGCTTAATCAAATCTAAACTAGAATGAACTGACCTTTTCAAGCTAAAAGAACATAATTCACTTTGTTCTTCTTTTTCCTCCGTCATTGAGAAAATTTTTTTCTTTTTGTCAAGAACTTCTTCTTCAATACCATCGAACACGGTGACCGAAATAACACTCGAGAACTGTCTACTGGGTTCAATCTTTGTCTCCACATATGAAAAATATTCATCTAAAGGAAGAAAAACATACCTAAAGATGTTTTTCAATGTAGTCCAATCGTCGACGAACTTTTTTCCTTGATCAATGAGTCTCCATTGCATCTCGTTGAATTTTTCATAGACTCTTTTAGACAAGTGTTGTTCGATGACAAAAACCTTATCTTCCTCATGGACTTTTTGGTTTATAAACCAATCTTCCATCTGTTGAATCCAAAAATCTATATGATATTGATAATCAAACATAGGAATTTTGGAATCGACATTAATTTTGTTTTGATCTTTTCGATCAACATAGAGTTGTTGTGCATCTCTTAAAGGATCCCAACCTAAACGCGGAAGATTATTCCAACATTCAAGATGAGAAGTATTTAAAAAAAAATTATTTGTTCCCAGATTCTTAAAGCTCTGAATACCAGCTGATGTAGATTGTCGCGGAAGCGTAAAAGTAATGGAATCCACCATTGTAAATAAACTAAACTAACGAAATAAAACTGAATAAATAACGATAAGCGATAAACTTGATTAATAACTTGAATAATAATAAACTTGGTTGATAATATTCTCTGATCTCGTTAACAAAGACAGACTAGACTTCTCTTATATAGAGATTGTACTTTCCTAGATAGACTCAAATAAGGAAATAAGATAACTACTAATAATACTTTCCTTGATTGCTAAGACTCATAATTATGGAAACCCTAAATACTTAATTATAGAAACTACGCTAATGTAGCTTCTTGACCGTGAGGCCCACTATCACCATGGCCGTGAGGCCCAATAGGAAGATGGTCTCCATCAGAATGTAGACCATGAGATTGAAACAAAATGTTACAGTGACCATCATCTAATTCAAATATCACCCTACATGTAGGTTCCCAAGCAATTACAGAAGTCCCTACTTGGTGACAATTTAATAAGTGTAACGGTAAGTCAACTTAATCCTACTATATTCCACACTAAATCGAACCAAACTAAAATGAATGAACATAAATTTGAACCAACTAAATTATTCAATAAGAAAACTTGTATATCTAAATGTCAAGTAAAATAATGAAAGACCTTTCATAAAAAAAAATTAAAATAATGAAAATGAATTGAACCAAGTAATAAATTGAATCGACTGTCTCCATCTAAATATTCTAAAACTTAAAGAATAAATTGAACCGAACTCTAACCCTCTAATGCATTAAGGCTAGAATCTAAAGACAAATCCACATTATATAATTTTAGGCAACTGTTATTCTTCCCTCAATTGAGACTTTGACGTACTACCATCAGCCATTGCTTCACTTGAAATATAATAATTGTAGTCAGGACGATAAACTCCCATCAACAACTCCATATTAGACTGCACATATAACAACAAACAAAATTGTTACGTGATTTAATTATCATGGTGAAGTAAGAAATATATAGAAAAGCGGTAGAAATTACCACTTGTTGATTATTTGGTGTGGAGTTACAACCAAAATTCATAATACTTTGTTGAGTAGGAATCGGGTCAAATATCTGAACCGCATCACATGTGAACATGAGATCACATATAACAATAAAGAATATCATTACGGGATCTAATTATCATGATGAACTAAAAAATATATAAAAAAGCAATAGAAATTACCACTTGTTGATCATTTGGTCTATAGGTACATCCAATGTTCGTAACACTTTCTTGAATAGGCATCGGGTCAAATATCTGAACTGGATCATTTGTTGGCATGGGATCACATGTTGCCATTGAAGAGACTGTACACTATAAACATATAAAGTAACAAGTTATTAAATAATGATTAATGAATATAACATAAATGAAAATTTTAAAATTGTAAGTCACTATACCTTCTTTCGAGGCTTGTAAATCTTCTTTTGTAGTCTTTTTTCTCGAGGACGCCCTTTTGATTTAGAATACACGGGATCACGGATGTCAGGTCGTGCATTGGCTTCACAGTCAACAATATAACTCGATCTCCGGGATCCCGAGTCTTTAACTTTACTAGTTGACGTTTCATGACATTTTTTGTTCAACTTATATTCCTTCATCCATTGTCGTAAATGAGAGAAACTCTTTTCATCGACAACTGCATCATCGGCCAATTCTGTGAACTCATTACACAAAATGTCATAACGTTGTTGCTCAGGTGTAGTATCCCAAATCCCATAGTTCACACTAATCTTGGTGTGACACCTTCTCACATCTTTTTTCCATCTCCTTAGAATATATTTATCGGGGATCGCCTCTACTTCATTTCGACATAATACCACAAGTGAATGTCGACACAATATTCCTCTGAACTCAAATAAAGTACATTCACACTTTATGTCACATGTACCCGGATGATATGAGACGTTGAAAGTATATTTTTTATTTTTTCCACGAATTCTTCTTCCACTCTACAACGACATATTCAGAAACTTCACCAGATTCTCTAACTTGTTCAAAGTCCAAGGAACATGACAATTTTCCAATCATTTCCTTTTGAAACTCCTTAAATTTTTCAAGTGTGTATACACTTTTAATTTGTATTTCAATGTCAAAAGGAGTCACACATTCAAGCTCAAACGAATATGACAAGAAATCTGCTTTAGATTCTTTTTCAATCTTGTCTCTTAAAGCAACATTGTATTGCTCAACGAAAAGCTTTAATGTGGTTTTAGAGTTTACATATCCATCAAAAAAAGCATTCATGCTTTTACTACGTTGAGTACTAGACATTCCTGCCCAAAAATATCTTTTCACATACGCGGGAACCCATCGTTCTTTTTCAGCATAGAGATCATTCAACCAAGTGTTATCTTTCAATCCATATTTCTCTACCATACCTCTCCACTCACTTTCAAATTCTTCTGGACTAAATGTATCGTATATAACATCATAAAGATCAGAGCTTATAGAGTGAAACTGCTTATGGCTACCAAATTTTAAAGGAATCTTCTTCATTATATGCCAAATACACAACCGATGTCTTGCAGTAGGAAATACTTCCTCAATAGCATTTTTCATAGCTTTATCTTGGTCGGTAATAATGCCGATTGGAGCACGACCATCCATACAAGAAAGCCATGTCTTAAACAACCACATAAAAGATTCCTTGTCTTCATAAGATAATAATGCAGATCCAAGTAGAATGGAATGCCCATGATGGTTAACACCGCCAAAAGGAGCAAAAGGAAGTCCATATTTATTTGTAAGATAAGTGGTATCGAATGTCACAACGTCTCCAAATTCTTTATATGCCTCTCTACTCCTTCTGTCTGCCCAAAAGACATTACGTAAGCAACCATCCTCATCTAAATCTATACTGAATACAAATCCGTTATTTTGTTTTTGCATGCTGAGAAAGTATTGTTGGATTGCCGCACTGTCACCTTCACCAAGACGTAACCTCTTCACCTTTTCTATGTAATTCCTTGCATCTTTTTCTAGAAATGTCATATTCTCATGTCCACCGGCTGCAACCACGTGTTGTCGATAACTTTGATTAACTCTAATCCCTGCTAAGTCCGAGATTTCAAGTTGTCTTTTAATATGTGGCTTTATCGACCTATTACATCTATAATAACGGGCTATTCCAGGGCTAAGATCATGATTGTGATCAAGACGGACGACAGTAATAGTCCATTTTCCATTATCTTCTACCTTAGCCCTAATTTTAACTTTACACCCTTTTTTAATAGTAGGTTGTGGTCGAACTAGATTATTTCGTTGGGATTTATTCCTATCACCTCTTCCACATGCTATTGATGTATATCTTAAAACCCCATTGATTTTTTTCGAACACTACAAAAAAATAGCCTAATAGGGACATACGTTTTTACGTCTATCCCTAACACTTTCAAAATAGGGACAATTTGTTAATATCCGTCCCTACAAAATTTAAAATAGGGACAAATAGATGTACTTTTGGGACCATTTTTAATCATCCTCTATAAAAGTTTAAAGTTACCCCGACAAAAAATTGCAAATTAGGCGCTCATATTTCCCGCGGAAAGGATTAAACGTGGGTGGTCGGTGAGTGAAAGTGTATAAACCCTTGAAAACTTCTCAGTTTTCTTCTCTTTGCACGATTTTCTTCTTCAGTTGTTGCCGTTTCTTGCTTCTTCTTAGTCTTCTTCTACTAGTACAAACCAGAGAAATAGGAGACTTCTTCTTGTCCTACTACTACAAACTGGAGGAATAGCGGCGATTCGGATTGGAAGCACGGGATTCTTCTTCTATTTCTACAAACCAAAGAAACAACAATTTACTCATTTCGTTATTCTTAGATTAAATTTCTTCTTTTTTTGTTCCTAACCCTAATTTGATTAGAGTAATAATGGCTAAATTAGTTACGATTTTCAAAACCATGGACCAAATCACTAAAGTAGGAAAGCAAATATTAGGGTTTCCTTGTTGATTGTTTCTGATTGAGATCATTATCATGTAATATAGTTTAGGTTGGAATGGGACTCAACAATGTTTTCTGATAGAATGGGAAACCTAGCTCCTTTAGTAGGAATAAGACGAAATATTCCTGATAGATAGAGAAATAGCGAAAGAGAGAATAAGCTAAAGAGAGTTATTGATCTAGTACATCACCAAGGTATACTAATGATTAAACCAGAACTCTTTACTTTGGGTTCTTAATTAACAGTATTAGTTGCGATTCAATCCACGGGAAGATATAATTTAACATTTAGGTTTAGATTTCACCTTTTTTGTTTCCTATGTTAGTATTTTACCGACTTGGGATTTATTTTCTTCTACTATTTGATATTTTTTCTGTTAATAACTTCATAGCTACATATGATCATTTCTTCTACTTTTTTACAATTATGAATCTGGAACTAATTTTGTTTTTAAAAATCAAATGGGCTGGTTGTCTTTAAGTTTGAAACCTAGAAATTTAAAATAGGTAGGTTGTTTCTTAAGAGCAATTTGATCTGTTAGTTTCTTGTTATATGCAGGTAAAATATCTTCCTCTCCTTCCTTGGCTATAATTATTCGTGTTGATAATTTGTGAATGATCTTGACTGGAAACTGGTCTTGTATTATGTTTAAAGTGTAATCTCAATATAAATAATTCTTGTATTGGGTTTAGAATATTACTGATGAATTCTATCTATTTAGGACACTACTAATTGGCTTAAAAGTTGCCCAGTTTAGGTTTCTTGTGTATTCCTCCTACCAGCGCCTTTTAAGAATTTCCTCACATAATTGTTTATCTGTCAAACGCTATCTAGTTTGGTTTGGGGAAGTTAAACCATCAGTAGACCTGCTTATATTATCGACTTCCATAACTCAATTCTCTCTTTGCTTCTCTATTTTCAGCTCACATACATGTTAATTTAAGATAAAACTTGACCATCACTCGACCTTGGTGTTTAGAGTAGGTGCATTCAGCTGCTGTTTTCTATAGTGTGAGTCATGGGTTTAGATTAAATTAATCAGTTTTAGCAAGAAAAATCATTCCAACTCTTAAAGCTTCTGAAAGTTCATCCAGGTACGCAAAAAGTTCTAGATTTTTACTTAGAAAGTTCATTCTTTTTTGCATCCTCTTTTTGTTGAAAATCCATCAACGGATATCATGTAAATGTATGAAATTGGGACATGTTCTATAAGTTAGAGATTGGATGATGTGCGGGTTAAAGAGAAATTACAAGATTAAGAAAATGGGGTGTTATAGTCTTGTTGATTCTCTTTTTGGTGCACTTGCCTATGTTGAATTTTAATCCATTTCATTGTAGTTCAAAGTTCTTAGCTAATTAAGAAGATTTTATAAAACTGTCAAATTTTGGAACAAGTTGTAAACTAGATTTGCCTATCAGAGTTTTCATGTAATCTACGCATATTTTAAGGTGAAAATTTCCGAAATTGGGAATGAAATGTTTTTCATTCTCAAAATGCTTAAATGGTTATACTTCTGTTTTTCGTTATTGCCTTCATTGAATTGATTCTCCTTCAGCTTGTAACTTGATATAGAAAACTTCATGCACAGGTAAATGAAACCTTTATTGAAAACTCGGAGGGTAAAACGTGTAGATGCCATTAGGAGGCCATTGATGATAAGTGCTATGGCTTGGTTGTGTATTGAAGACAGAGGAGATATGAACTGATAAGCCATTCGAACTCGAAGCTCATATGGCGGTAGGAGTTACTAATGTTTGAAGACACAACACTGAAATTAATGTTGCTGGGTTCTATGCTTGTCATTAAACCCTCCAAGTCAGTTATACTACTATTTACCAATAATATGTAATTTTTTGTTTTATGAGTGCGATGACTCATTATTCCCAGTACTTCTATTTCTTTATGTTAGGAGAGCAAAAAAATACAATGCTAGGGGATTCAATGCTGCCTTTAAACCATCCAAGTGAGTTATACTGCTCTTTACTGACACACATCTCTACGTTCATTTAGTTACTCTTTCTATCAGTACTGATGCAATTCTAGGTTATTGCAACAGGTGGAGAAAGATATGGAGCAAAATGATTATCGACAATGAAGGTGCATTCCCTCATTAGTTTTTAACATATCATGTATATCTACTTCACTTCTCAAATTTACAATATTAATTATGGATAAGTCAATTTTTTGTTTTATTTTATTAATTCATTGACATTTGTTGGTTTTGTTTGTTTCAGTTGAGCTAAGCATCTTTGTTTCGGAAATATAGAGACGGCGTTTTATGATGGCGATTCAAGCGGATTGCACAATTGTGAAAGAGAATGGTTATTAAAATGAGAATATGTATTAAAGTAACCATCCCTCTTAGGATCAACAAGAAATTCTAGATGAAATATTGTTTTATATTTGAAATGAGTGAAAATTGTTTGATTTTTTATGTAGCGAGAAACTTATAATTTCAATATATTATCTTTTGGTAATACTGAAATATCAATGTTTGAAGCTCATTTTGGTTGTCAATGTTAGATTTAGATTTATTTTGTATACTAGAAATTTGGAAGTTCAAAAACAATATTATCTTCTAAAGAGTAAATGTATTTCGGCGGATATTTATTGTTGGAGAAACTCATTAGGGAAATTATTGTTATATTTTTTGGACAAATATTATCTGTCCCAATAACAGTAAGTTATAGGGACAGTACACAACTGTCCCTAAATAGTATGGGGACGGACAACAACCGTCGCTGTATCTCTGTCCCTAATACTATTTAGGACGCAGCTTATAGGGACAGAAAGAAACCGTCCCTAATATACTATTTGGGACGGTTTTGGACCTTTTGGGACGGTTTTATGCCGTCCCTAATGGCTATATTTTTCGTAGTGGAAGATTTCTTTCTCACCGAAAATCCAACTTTTCTAGCATAACGAATACAATAATCATAAAATTCTTCAACACTACTGAATTCCATCCCATTTGTAGGCACTTCTATATTTTGATCATCTTTTGCTTCCCCTGCAACATCTTCTTTTGGTTCCCCCTCGGACACTAACTCACAAGCGTCAGTGTCTTCATTATTAGGATGCACTTTTATATTCAACATAACGTAACCAAACATAAATTCACATTGAAAGAGAAATACAACAAAATTTTAGAAAATATTCACTAAAACTTTTAAAGCAACTTGTACCTACATTTCATTAATAACTAATGCTTATGTTTGTACTTATAGTTCACTAGATGTTGCTAAAAACTATAAGTTACTGACAATCTAATTTGTTTTTCGAACTTTGAGTGGGATACTTACTAGGTTAAACCAATATAAAACATAATAAGATGAAATATGAATCTCACCTGCTGTAGAGGACGAATGACAAACCGGTGAAGATGAGTAAGTCATTATGAAGGAAACAATCAGACAAAATAACCTAAAAAATAAGAAGAAACCATAATTAGATCTTAAAAATAGTAAAATTATAACAAGTATGAATTGTACTAAATAAATATACAAAAAAGAAAAAGAAAATAGTCATATCAATCATGAAAGATTAGTAAAATCTTGAATAGGCTAACTCCTGAATCTTTTTTTATTCAAACTCAATTACAAATAATTTTGAGTATAAAATTTTAGCAGCCATGATTAAATTACACTGTAATGGGGTACTCAAGTGGAACAACAAGGGATTGCAGTACCCATTATTTATTCTATGATTGCTAATATCTACTTCTAGCAAACAATGTTAATATCCATTTTTGTTGTGTGCATCAATTTGATTAGACCAAGTTTTGTGCAATTGATACAATCACTACAAAAAAGTACAGTATTAGCGACGGCGTACTACCGACGGTTTGTTCCTAAACCGTCGGTAATGCGTGCAAATGGCAACGGTTTCTTGAAAACCGTCGGTATATTCCTTTTTAATGACGGTTTGTAACAAAACCGTCGGCAGGAATCTTATTTTACGACGGAATAACAGGAAAAGAAAAAGAAAGTGGAAGTTTTGGTGCCAATGTATTAACGACGGTTTGGAAAACCGTCGCCTATTGCTATTACTAACAGTATGGGAAAATAAAATTCCGTCGTTGGTGGGAAAATAATTCCCGCAAAAACTTTTCCAAACCGCGAAAACTTTTCCTAACCCGGGATTTCCCAAATCGAAATAACCCAAATCAAAATTTCCCAAAACTATTCTTCACTTTCTCTCTCCACGTCCTTCCCGAAGCCAGGATTTCTCCATCTTTCCTTCTCTTCTCCATCTCAATCTCTCGATCACTCCTTCTCCCTCTCCCTCTCTCATTCTTATCTGGAGCATCGAAGAAGTTGTTGTTCATCTCCACAGCTCCATCGGAGAAGCTACTGTCCATCTTCATCTAGCTTTCAGGTTTGTTCTCTACTTTTGAACTATTATTGAATTATGATTTTAGTTATTTGATTTCCATCTCCATTCCTATTATTTGACTTGAGTTATGATTTCATTGTTTGCCCTAATTTGTTCTTCATCTAGATTTCATTGGTTGCCCTAGTTTTTTTTATTTTAGTTATTTGATTTCAGGTTTGTTCTTCATACAGATTTCATTGTTTGTCCTAGTTGTTTATTTACCATGGTTAACAAGCTCTTGACACAGAGCCTTCCCTAACAATAAATTTAAATAGAAATTGAGGAGTTTGGACATAGGAATAAAAACAGAAAAAATCAATCGAGGTTTCTTTGTTTAGGGTTTCTTTGTTGCTTAAGTGGTTATTGACTTTCAGTTCAAGCAAATTTGTGATTAGGTTTCTATGCATTTTCAGTTTTAAAGCTGGATTATGATTTGATTCTTGTTGTATTTGTTTTGGAGATGAATTTACGTAGATATCTTACTAAGTATAATTTCAAAGTATTTGTTTACGAGGGAAATATATTCCTATAAGCATTGATTTCTTGATATCTTTAGAAGTGAAGTATATTAGCTTAATTTATCATGTTTCCCTCCCCCTCTTCATTAGAAAGCAGGAAGCTCGAATATTTTGAATTTAGGCAGTAAAAGGTTTAAATGACACATGGTTGTACATGATATAGGTAGTATTGAATGGTGCGACGGGACTCGTGTTTCAATTTCTAATTGTTGGGAGGAGAGTTAGATGATAGTGTAGGTCTCGCTGTATGCATATCTATAAAACCTCTTAGGTGTTGTAGCATTTACGTTTCTATTTCTTCTTAGTTAAACCAATTTACTGTATGGAAACATGAATGCAATTAGTGCAATCTTCTAAGTAGTAAATTTGTGATGCTCTATTTTATGTTTTATTGTGAACTTTATGGTTTTGTAAGAATCAGGTCAATGATGGAGAGGCCCTAATTCTTACATACTAAACTGAAACAATTTAAGTGGGTTGGGTTTTTTTCTCTAAGCTCATGCTTTTTCTTGTGCCTTCAGTTCTTGATAAGTATATAAGTTTCTGAAAAATATTTGTTTATGTTCAATTGTTCTTGATAAGTATATAAGTTTCTGAAAAATGTCTCATTCTTGCATAAATGAAGCAAATGGTATAAATTTATCATATGGAGAATAACCCAGATTGAAGAAAGTATTTTATATTTATAGTTGATGCATTGTTGTTTATTAGGATTGGGAATCTAAGTAAAACAACTGTTTTGGTTGGATATTAATCCAGTGTTCATCAATGTTCAGGGTCCCTTAACCAGTTTACTGTCTAGGAGTTGTTCATTTTGGTTTAGGGATAAACTTATTTCTTTCACACTTGAAAATTCCATCTTTGAGTTTTTCTTTTTTGAAATGTTAGGATACACTAAGGGGGCATGGATCCGTGTCTCGACCCTAGAGGGTTGGAAACCAACTTGGTTATCACTCACCTTTGGATTTGTAATAGCTAGACTAGTAAATTCACATCCTGCTTGTGTTCTTCTTAAGTTGAGGAATTTTGCAGGTAATGAGGGTAGGAATTCGAATAGAAGGTTTATGTGTTATAATTTTCTATTGTGGAATAAGATTTTCTATTGGTTTGAGCATTTGTCGAATTATTTACCCTTTTAGCTATAGAAAACAGCAAGTTTGATATCTTGGAAGAATGAGTAGTCTGAGCATCTTTTAGTATATTTGAGATCATTATGTCTAGTGGCTATCAACACGATTACTCCATGGATAAAAGTATAGGTAAAGATAATGATTCTATTTTCTTTAGTTAAATGTCATTTGGTATTCATTATCTATTTAGTATATTAATAATTAATTTTATTTGTGAATTATGATTCAATTAGGACTAAGTTAAAGGAAATGGATAAGAGTTGGGTTTCCAAATTCCAAGAGTAGAGTTTCAAAAGAGTATGATGATGGAGTGCTTGCGTTCTTGGAATATGCGTTTGTCAATGGGCTTGTTACCAAAGATGACAAAATAAAATGCCGATGTGGCAGATGCAGAAATGTTTCGTATCTCGATAGAAATACAATGTATGGCATTTGATTTGTAATGGGATGTCGAAATGTTATACAAATTGGTTTCTGCATTGATAGTTTTTTCTCTTTTTAGTTTAATGTTCATGGTAACAGGGTGATGGCTGAGGATGAACAAATATCAACAAAGAAAGGTAGGGGACCAACCCAATTATCATGGTTAGATGACCTCCCACCAAGAGGAAAGTTCAAAATTGGAATTGATAAATATAAGCAGCCAATCGGACTCAATTCAAAATACTTGTCGAGTTATATTGGATATTTGGCAAGGGATGCAAACAAATTTCCACTTTCGATATGTGATTAGAAGAAAATGGTTAAGCTTAGAGAGGAAGAGATAAATAAAGCTATAGATCAGATTAAGGTAAATATTCTAATTTACTAGGTTTTAATTTTTATTGATGGATGTGTCCTAATTATTGTTTACTTCTTTTTTACAAGCAAATATTCGTGATCCCTTCTGAATGTTACAAACTTCTATCGGAGAAGTTGAATGTCAGATGAAAAGATCACAAATGCACCGTGAAAAGGGAGAACTTTTCGTCATATGACAACTTAGACGAGTGTCTTGCTAATCCACCCGATGGGATTGAACTGAGCGAATGGATGAATGTAGTTGATTACTGGAATTCTGAGGATGCGAATGTAGTTACTTATAGCAAACACAAGCTCTATTTATGATGTATATTTTAGTAATTTTGATTACTTTAATGTAGAAACAAAGTCTTCAAAATGCAAAAAAATAAGGCTCTTCAGCAAATTCCGCGCACAGGAGGTTCAAAGTCCCATGTCAAATATGCTGATGAGGTAAATTACTTTCGTCTCATTCGTATCAAGTCATAATAGCCAATTGATTTTGTGTTTAATACTTACAGTAATTGCTTTAACAGTTAAGAAAGGAACTCAATGCATCCCCTCCTCGCTCATCAATACACAAAAGGACTCATATACAGAAAAGAAATCTTGGTCATGTAAACGAATTGGCAGCGGAGAAGATAGTAATTATTTCATTTATATATGATATATTACATTTAGTATATGATTTAGTTAACTTATTAGGTGTGGTTACATTGACAGAATAAAATAGAAAAACTAGAACATCAAATGACCCAAGAAGATGGAGAATTTGTCGATTCAGATCCGGACGATATTTTCGCTCAAGTGATGGGGCCTGATAGAGGCGGTCGAGTTCGTTGTTATGGTCCAGTAAAACCAAAGCAAATTTGGGGCGGAGATACTTCAAATTCAAGAAAGAAGAGAAGATCAGATGATGCTGAAACAAATCAACAAATGAAGGAGTTACAAGATCAACTCAAAAGTGCATTAGAGAGGTTGGCACAACTTGAAAATGATCGTTTTGTTGGCAGCAACACTCAAAAGGTGTGGAGTCTAACCTTTTTAATAAAAAAAATTAGTGACCACTTGTACAATTTTATGTTTTGACTGTTATGTTTCGGTTTGACGATCAAATTTTTATGTAGGATTCCGAAGATCCAACATCAAACCAATCTTGATCGACGCTCCATCTTGTTTTGGCTTTGAGGAGATGATCATAGTAAGTTATTATTTATTCGACATTATGATATGTTACTTAATTTATGTCTTACTGGCCATATGACAAGAGTGAGTCTGACCTGTCGCTTTCTGTTTAAGAGTGATAAGATTATTTTAGAATTAAAACTGTACATTTGTTTGCAAGTTAGCCTCTTAATAATTGTTAATGCCTTCTGACTTAGAACAACGTAAAGAAAGACTAATATACACGCTTCAACGTGCTAGGTGAAAAATACATGCATTCTTTCTTCCTTTATAGAAAGTTCTTGATTTTCTGAACTGAATACTGCGATGGCAGAATAAAATGGAGATTTTGGATGTGGTCTTGTGAGAAACTTGAAACCTAATGTTGCTGACAGTAGTGAGTGCTCAGTTGGTAGTTGTAGTAGTACTAGCAGACCCAATAGGTTGCCTTATCGTTTTTTAGCTAATATTAGTCACAAACGTGATGATTATCGTTCAAATGATGAACATTTGATGGAGATAAGAAATTTGGTTTCAGCTTAAACTTACCTTTCAATTAGTTAACACGACTTCCCTATCATGAGAGTTTTTTTCTTCATACCATTTCTCATAATTTGGTAGTTTTCTATGTCTCAATGAGGTATAAATGGAATTGTAATGTGTTTAAATTGTTACTCAATCGGAATTGTTATCTCTTGTCCAGGAAGACTTCTTAAGGAATTTGCAATTTAATCGATAGATACAAACTTCCAGTACTGTGTTATTTTACTTGCATCCATTGCTTATGCATTTGTTGTGAGTTAAATAGCTCTTTGTTTGATACATCTTTCAAAATAGGTTTTTGAGGGTATTTAGCCCCCTTCCTTGTATTTATACTTGATTAGAAGAGTAAGCTAGTTACCATACACTGTTTGCGGTTCATAGTACACACCATGGATTTGTATAATTTATTTATTTTTTGTGTTTTAGTACTCACACGTTGTGAACCTTCTTATGCAGGGTATACATGGAGTTTTGAGAGGATAAGGAAGATTTTGCATGAAGATTTAGGCAATCAAGTATATGCACTTTGTATATTTCGCATCTTAGAATACAATTTAAATGCTTTTTTCTTTCATGTGTTGACATTTTGAGATATGTTTGTGTTGACGTTCTGAGATATGTTTGGGTTAATGTTCGTTTGGTTCAATGGATGTGAATTGTTTCTGATTTTTGTGTGTTTGAAGGAATTATGTTGAGGGTTAGGCATTCTGCCAGTCAAAAAACAGTGGTTCTATTTGTAAATTTATTTAAAACATTAGCAACGACAAGAGCGTAAGTAATATTATTAGTAACGGAAGGAAAAAAAGTTGGTAATAAGTATTACTAACAGTTTTTACCGTCGTTGATGTTTTTAAATACAGGAAATGTGTTGACAATGTTTAAACTGTAATGACGGTTTTTTGGAAAACCGTCGCAAATGTCCAAAACAGTAGCGGCGGCTTGCTTCAAAACCGTCGTCACAACCGTCGCTAAAAGTATTGCCGACCCCACTTGTACCAACGGTTTCTTCAGCGTCGATAATACCTTTACCGACGGTTTTCTTCTATTAGTGACGGTTTAAAACCGTCGCTAATTGTCTATTTTTTTGTAGTGAATATATGCAAATATAATAATAATCTTCAAAAAATAAGTGAGAAAACTGAATACAAAATTGATTTACCAGATTTTTTTGATGATTAGATAGGAAGATGAAAAAAACTGTAGGATAGAAAATAGACCCAATAATCTTTTGTCTTCTTCAATTGGGAGGAAGAAGATATCAGACGGGAGAGTGAGAAGAAGTTGGAGCTTTGAGTTACTTAAACTAGAGCAAAAGGAGACCCTCAAATATATTGCCCTAGTCAAGAAAATATCCTGATCATTGAATGGTTTGAATGGTTTTTTATGGGTATAATAACATAGGGGCATCACGTCAATTACTCAAACTCTTGAAGGACCTAAGTTGAATATCTCTATTTTCTTAAACACAAAATCACGTGAATAGTCTGACTTGATGACGTGAGGTGCCACGTCATCAAGACGGACCAAAGTCGGACTCCAATTCGCCCTCAATAGACTTTTTGTTTGTTCATAAACTTCTCATGATTAACAATAAAAAGAAGGTTTTTAGTATGTTAAACTATAAGGGTTTCACTAGTGTCCCTTGTTGGCGGAAGTAGACCCTAATCTTAGAAAATCTAGAGAAAGAGCTCTTGATAGCTTCTTGTGGGTTCAGCGATGGCGGTAGCGGTAGAGTAGAGTGAGAGAGACGAATCCTCAACCGCGCTTATGACTCGTTCGTATCGTCTCTCGTACCATATCCATTCTCGTTTAGGTCTACCGCTATACGATGGCTAAGCTTTTTTCAAGAGAGGCAGGCTTGGACGTGACTGACAAAGGTTTCTGAATGATAGTTTTTAATGCCATAGTTATACTCCCGGCGCATTGATATTCTTGGACAAGTGATAAACCAAAACAAAAAGTTACTCAGTAACATATATTTCAATACATTAGAAGAAGTTGAATTAAATAGGTCTAAGTACAAAATTAAAATTTAAGGTCTTTGGTATAGAAAGACCACTACCTAGTATAGGCAGTGCATTAAAGAAGGTCATTTTATGAACTTTCTCTTCTTATACTTAATTGGTTTAAGGAGAGTGTTATAAAGATTGTTTTATAAGTAACTCTTGTATAGGTAGTTTTGTCTAACATAAACAACCCAACTTTAATTGAGGTGAAAATCTTGGTAAAAAAATCTATATAACAAAACAAGAAGTATGAAGCCCTTTTTTTGTTGTGTATTAATCATTACTAGGTGTCCACCGTGCCCGTAGGGCGTGGTAGTTCCTTTGTGGTTAATGTCGTCGTGAGTTTAAACTGACCTGAAATATGTGCAATGTCAATATGCCTATTAATGGCGATGACATCTTAGTGGTACATGTATATCGTAGTTGTGCTTAAGCCCAAATGTACATGTATTACATTATGTATTTCTACGTCATCCGACATTATAAAGAGACCTGTCATTCGCATTTTCAATTACATGTCACTGTGTGAAACCCTTTTATTGTTGTGTATTAATCAATAGAGTTCAGATTTACACATCTTTTTTGGTTGAGCATAATTTTAGGTTAAGAGGGACTTTTTTTATCCCAATAACTTTTACGAGATATTTTATAATTAATTATATTTATTTCTCCTTATGTACCAAAAGTATTACTACCCCTTCTAATGTGTTGCTATACCAGGTAATGTTCTTTCTGTACGAAAGACCAATTTAAACCTAAACCAGAAAAATAATTCGGAAAAACATAATTATTACACAATGTAATTATTTAAACCAAGAGTTGTTAATATATAGAGGTTTAAGGAATGTATTTTAGGAAAACATAAAAAAATAGATCATAATTTATAAAAACCTAACAGGACAACAAAATAAAGTCAAAACTCAAGAATTTTTTTTAAGGATAAAAAATACGTTAAAAAACAACAACAACAACAACAACAACAAGAGGAAAAGAGAGAATGAGCAGAATGAGAGAAATAGCAATTGAGAGAGAGAGTAAAAAATACAACAACGAGAAAAGAAATGAGACTAAAACGATGTTCTAAACTCTAAAGGGGCCCTAGACTATCGTTGTAGACGCCCTTTTAGAAGCAACTTTTCTGGGATGTCATGTGTAAGGGATGCCTATAATAATGCGTGACGCCTTTGCCCCCATCCCCTTTTTAACTGGATCAGAAAAGAAGTTAAGAGGTTTTAGACACAAACTTAAATATTATAAATTTGTAATAATTTTAGCATTTTTTTTTTGCAAATCATGATAGTACTTGGTAACTTTTACTTCTTGAAGGATTACCTTACATAGGTTAAGTTGGTTGGATCGGGTGTATTATCTGAGTCAAGAACCACATATGGGCCTAATAAATTACAATTTGTTCTTAAATAAGGTGGGTGCTTATAAAGTTTGTTGAGGCCCCTTAGTTGGGCCCAAGTAGAACTTTGGTTGTTCTGGGCATGAGTTAGCCCTGGGACACAATTGTATTGTTGGTATACCTTAATAAACATCATGTGGTGGGGGTGCAGGTTGTGTGCCCGCATTAGGCCTCCATTGCAAGGGACCCATTTTTTTCTAAAAGGAGGATCAGATATGTTACAACTAATTAATAATAAATGCTTGAAAGTTAAACAAAAGAATCTTTGCAACTTAGTTGATAAGCAGTATGTACTATACCCAAGGGCGAGGCTAGTAAGGGGCATGTGGGGTCACATGCCCCCCACATCCACAAAATGAGGAAACCTCACCTCTTACCAAACTCAAAAAGTTTTGCCTCCAAAATTCAAATTAAGTTAAGTTTGTTACCCAACTTTAGTAAATTCAAAGCTCAAACCTGTATTTGGAAGACATAGCATGAATTTTTTCTTTATTACTTTCTTTCATGCTAATCAATATGATGAAAACAATTATTTCAATATTTCCCTTCCTAAGCAAAAGTTGTATCTTTTCTTACACAATTCTACAAACATAATAATATATTTCAATTTTCTTTTGCAACGAGTTTCGTTTATTATTATATTTTTTCGGATACAATGAGGTTTAAACTTTAATCCTC
>BEHA01001043.1:48431-89917 GCA_002897215.1 Eschscholzia californica subsp. californica | reverse complement strand
AATTTATTACAGATATATGTAAGGCTAATATCATGTAGTGTATTTACGGAAAAGTTTTATTTACCATAATCTCATTTTTGTAGGCTCATTATACGGATAGTTATCCCAACCATCATTATTTAATTCTTTTGCCAATAGAATTATGTGATGAGAATCAAAATAAATGGAAGTCAATAGATACTTTTAACAGAAGGATCAAGATCGCATTGGTGAGTTGTAATTGCCTAATAACAGACCAAGAAGGTCAAACGAACATTTAGTGAGGCATCCTAAATTGTGAACATTGAAAAGGGATCAAAAGGGAGAAAAGAGAAGCTTCCTTTTCTTTTGTGCTTTACAAAAGAGAAAAATCCAATGGGATGGCTCTTGGATGTGCGTCAATTGCACGCAATACCTTTTCAAAGTAGGAAATTTTTGTAGGAAATTATAGGCCTCATCTTTGACTAGGAGAGAATATTTATTTTTTTAGCATAAACATTCACTTAGATTGCACTTTGTCTCTTAATCTTCATCTACTTCTCTCTTATTCTACCTCTCCTCCTTATCCACTCTCTTATCTTTGTTTCTCTCCTGTTGATTCTCTTGTTTGGAAAAATAGACGCGTTGGCGCAGCGAAATATAAATTTTCCTCTTTTATGTTAGTTATGAGAAAAATATGTAAAATCGTGGTAGCAATAAACGAAAAACTGAAAGTAAATAAGTCAACGATTTTTAGCGTGGAAAACCTCCTCAATATGAGAAGTAAAAACCACGGGACAAGTAGTCCACTCCAAATCAACTATAATAAGCAATTGAGTTATAAATTACGCCCTCCTAGTATCAATAGAACAAAACCCGAGACTCAGACTCCAAAAAAATCAATCTCAAACACGAAGAAAACCTCACAAGAAAGAGTAAAACAGTCCAGAAATATGAGTCCAAAAGAGATTCTAAATTCACTAGGATTCTAGCAACCAAATATCAATCCCTCTGTCCATATACTAGATAAAAAAAGCCAGGAATACCTCAACGAAATTTCCGCTCAATCGGAGAAGATCTCACAGTCGGATTTCCCTAACACCAACGACTGTACGTGCTAAAAAATATTCCGCCTCGCTGACAACTTCCTCTCGGCAGACCTCTTTCTCTCTCCTCTTATGCGTTTCTAATTGTGTTCTCTTGGTGCTTCTCACACACTTCTAAATTAGATTACGGTAGTATTTATTGTTAGAAGTGACTCGAATATGGATTGGTAATTTTGGACCTGTTAGCGGAGCTGATTACTGAGACAGAGCTGGTATGCGAAGCAGGGTTGTGAGGCAGAGCTGGACTCCGAGACAGAGCTGGAATGCGGAAGCTGGGCTTATGACGGTGATTAGTGTTATCTGTGTATAATGTCGGTTGTAGAGAGTCGGTGAGGCGGTGGGATTAGGGTTTAGTGGCTATATAAACTACACTCTATGGAGATATCAGTAAGACACAATCTCACGAATCTCTTGTGTAAACTTGTTTGCTCATCATAGTTGAAATCATCGCGCTGTTGTCGCCGTGGTGTAGGTCTCACCAACCGAACCACGTAAATCTATGTGTTCTGTTCATTGATTGTTCTTTACTATTCCTATTGCTTGTCTTGATTACTCGTATTGTTCACATTAACCCCGATTGGGCATAACATTTATAGACTCTCCATTAACCCTAATTCCACCCGACCCTTAGAAACTGGACTTAAGCCCGAATTTGGTTTACTAGACCAAACCCAACTAGGTTTCCCCACTAATGATGCACAAAATTTCAACCGTTGATTAACATCAATAAGTCAAGAATAGACCAGAAGTCTGACAGGTCAACCTGGCTTAAGACAACAGGATTGTTGGACCCGTAACGATCCGCCACCTAAGCCCAAAACTGGGAGGTCGACAAAGAGCAGCTAAGGAGCTCCAACCCTGTTTTGCCTAAAACACAATCAGGTTAGCCCTTGGATTCTCTAGAATGTATGTAAGGGGGTTCACGTAAGCAAGGCCGATGTCGTACACCCTAAACTGGGAAGGCAGAAACGCGCTACACGCTTACCGACTTAATCCCGAATCTTCCTAAAGATCTCAGTCGGTTACTAAGTGCTTAAGCAACTTGGGCTTCAAGAGCCTTAGAAGAGGAAACATCTCTTAAAATATCTATCAACTCGGTAGGATATCTACGAAGTCTCCATGAACATACGAACTTCAAATTATTCTAGATACGAGATAAACCAAAAGGGAAACCCTAACTACGAACAACAGAATACTTCCATAACGGTGGATCAAAACTGCCTCATTTACACCGTTTATCACAAATGGTCCAATTAGGCCTATGAAAGGGCATCAGGTCGCCTCCTTCAAGACAAGTTGAGTAAGTTCAATACATTCCACAAGGATCACTCAATATTCATTCTTTAATTGCAAAGAGCAATCTGACTGTCTTAAGCGACAGAGCGGTTTTCGAATCTTTTATAGGTTTTCCTCTAGGTTTCTAAGGATCAAGGCGCAGGAGCAGGAGAAAGGAGTATCAATCACCCAGATGGAATATTCATTCATAACAGACAATGTCATGCATCAAGTCTCGCTTTTCTGACTAATTAACGGAAAACCAATTTTTGACATCAACAAGTGGCGCTAGAAGGAGGGCAGAACTCCAACAATATCATCCATTTGGTAACCCGAAACCTTACTTTCTCTAAAACAAACCGCTTTTACTCTTTCGAGCGACGATCTCCTCAGAAGACCACACTCCTAGTGAGTCTCAGGCCAGAAGCTTCTCTTTAGAGGAGCTAATGGCTGAAATGGAGCAACTCAAGGCCGATAAGTTATAGTGAGACGAGGAGACGCAGTAGTTCCGAAAAACCTCCGCAAGGCTGAAGAAGAGTGATGTGACACGAAAATGTCACATTTGGAGAGCCTAACTTAGACTAATTAGTCCTTTTCGAGTGTTATCAATAATAATTTTATGTGTTTTTCATGTTAGGTACCTATTTTGGAGTTAAACATGTAATTTGGAATAAAGAGAGCGAATCATCACTATCATTTCATGTGCCGAAAATGAGATAAAAAGACTTCAAGCAAATCAAATGACAATTATAGTCAATGACGAGTCCGACGGTGAAAACGGTATTCAATTCGGAGTTCGGACGGGGAAGATAGGAAAGAAAGAAGTCCGAGGGTATTCTAGTCCTTTGTGAGAATTTGAAGATGTAGAGACAAGGATGGAGGCACTCTCTTGGTTTCTAAACCAAACCCAAAGCCCACACAAGCCCAAAGAAGAATGACAAGGAGAAATTATATGAGCACCCTCTCTTTATAGATTAGAGTCAACAAAGTCTAAATGGATTGACTAAGTCAATGGACTCTAGGGTTTTAGTAGTTTAGGCTACTATTCATCATCTTCATAAAAAAAAAAACAACCAAGAAAGGAGAGAGAAGGGGATTTCTAGGGTTTCTTGTGTTCTTGAAGGTTTTTAGAGTTTGGTTGAAAGAAGAGAGGGAAAAAAGAGAGAAGGGCCTGTCAAGCTAGGCCGGCCAAAGCTTGGCCGGCAAAGTCGCAGCCGGCACATGAGCATGAGTCACGGGAAGCTACACAGCAGCCCGAGCTGCTTCCACGGGAAGCTACACAGCAGCTACACGGGACTTCAAGGACGCGGCTGCAGTTGGAGCTGCTCGGGACAGCAGCAGATCGGCTCGGGACAGCAGCAGATCTACTCGGGACAACAGCTTCACGCCGGCAGCAAGCTCGGATTGTGTGGGTCTCGCTCGGGAGGGCACTAGGGAAGCGCGCACAACACGGCAGCAGCTCGGGACGGATGCACATGGCCGGGACAACACCTATGTGGCCGGAACCTCCATGTTTCTTGGCCGGATTTCTTGTTTCTTTGGATGGAATTATCTAGGGTTTCCGGCCACCTTCTTGACCGGAAACCTTAGGGCTTTTGCTCCCCATCATCTTGGCTTGCTTCCCATGTAGTTTGATTTGATTTTGGACAAGAAATTTCTAGAGAGAGAAAGCTAGGGTTAGCTTTAATGGAGGTTGTGTTCTAAATGGAGAAGATGATGGTGGTCGCTATGGGGAACCCAGAATTTGCTAAGAAGAGATCGGCTGCTCCTTAAAGACTCATATTTTCCGACGATCTTAGCCTCGAACCGCATCGAAAAAGGGGGATTCTCTCATCATCTTCTTTCCATTTCTTATTTAATCACCATGTTTAGCTAACTTTAGTGTGTCGATTATATGAGATGAAATGTGATGAATTCGTGATTATGTTTAATATGATTTGATGTTTTGATTATAAATTGATGTTCATTTATTTCGATTATCGTTTTGATCGTATTTTCATGTGTCTTGTCAAGCACTTCGCATAGTTAATAGACGAAACGAAGTATTCGATATCGATCGTAGTCTAAGTCATAATTTCATGTGTCTTGTCATGCACTTCACATAGTTAGGCGACTAGACGACACTTTCGATGACTCGGGATTAACCGATTTAGACGTTTGTTTGACTAAGTATGATCTCCGGATATACGTAGTACTTAGAGACATCTACTTTAGGAGTCGAACATCGATTGTACTTTGACACATTAAATCGGACTACACATAGTCGTAGGTTTATCATTATGGATTCCCGGACTTCGACACCTCTCTCACTTATTTGTTGCCCGAATCGAGTCTTACCGTCTCCCTACTCTTGTTCCTCCGACTCTTCTCTCGAATCTCTCTCGCCCGTTTACTTTTATTGTTTAGTTTAGTTTTCCTGTTTTGTTTCTCATTCAATCCAAAACCCCCCATTTATCCTTGTTTCTCTTCTTTTTAGTCTAAGTTAGCTAGTAACACTTAAACCGACGAATAAGACCCTTCGACATCCAAACTACCTTCCTATCCTTGGATCGATCCCGGCTTTGCCGGATTACTACTTGATACCTCTGCTTGGGTGTGCAACCTTTTCGGGTGCATCAATTTTTTGGCGCCGCTGCCGGGGATAGGTTTAGTAGTTAGGATATCGTTTGTTGTTCTGTTCATTAGTTTAGTGTTGTTTGCTTACTCAGACGTTTTTTTTTTCTTTATTTGTTTTTGTAGTTTCTTATCTTTTTATCTTTTTAGGTACTAATTTTAAGAAAAGAGCCAAAAGAGACATAAAAGCGCAGGAAAAGGAAGGATTCAAAAAGTCAAGAAGAAATGCGAACGAAACGAGAGGAGCACTCGATAGTATCGCATTCTATCTCATCCTTTTTACTTGTGTGTGATTGTTTAGTTCTATAAGTGTTTGTTCCCATTTTTGCGATTGTGTGTTAGTATCCTTGAATATTGTGAGATCATGGCAAGTTGGTCATTTGATGAGAATGACCTTATGCGAACTCTTTCTAACACTAGTCGACCATCTACAAGTCATCAGGACTACTCAAACTTATATAGGAATGGTCCGACTAGTGATAGGAATAGGGGAGTTGAGCCTGACCGACCTAGGATGACCATGGGTGAATATCGACGGATGTATGGAGTCGGTCAGACTCGTCATGAACATGGTTTTAGGAATTATGAGCATGAGAGTAATCAACCCCGTAAGAGTCTACAAGACTATCGACAAGAATTTGGGATGACCACACCTTCATGTATGAATTTGTCATTTGATGAGGACCGTAGTTCTGTTAGTATTGATCGACCACGTCGAAGTCTTCGTGACTATCGACAAGCATATATGAACGGTGGTTCACTTAGTGATGACAATTCCCGACTCGATGACTCCACTCAAAGAGTCGAGTCTAGGTATCTACATGAAGGTAGTGAAGAAAGGACCATGGAGACCATTAGTCCGGTTTGTGCTATTTGTGCGAGCTTAGACCATTTGACCGACTATTGTCCCATAATCCGTGTTCTGCGAGAGTCTTTGTCTAGTTATACTCATGTGCCTTATTACGAGGAGATGTCTGAAGAGACTCTCCAATTAGTTTTAGAGTATCAAACTAGATTCAATCGAGATATAAAAGAGATCACGGAATGGATTCTCAATATTGTTGATAGAATTGAGTCGGAGCCTATCATCGACGAGGAAGGGGTTTGCGCACCCCAAACTCAAGAGGAGACTATGAATTATGGTGAGGGTAATACACCTAACTCTAGTCTTAAGTTAAATGTCGAAGAAGCTCCTGATAGACCATTTGAGTATGAACTGACCGATGACCATTATTGCTTCTCTCCCGACCTTCCTCATCTCACCATGATAGGACTACAGTAGACCTTGATGTTCAGGATGAGGGCTTTATGAGCAAGTTTGGGGATGAAACTATTATGAACTTTCCAATTTTTGATACTTGTGAGGAGGCAGTCTTAGATGCCATATTAGGAAGGAATGGTGTTGTAACTAACTTTGAGGCTCCAGATGCCTTTAAGGACGTCGATGACATAGAAGTTAGCGAGATAATGGATAGCTTGTTGGATTATTTACCTAAGAAAACCACGGACCTTGACTTGGTCCCCGAACATATTGCCTTACCCTTAGAGTTTAGTTCGACTTTTCACATGATCTCAGACTCGGTTGTTGACCCCTTCTTGGACACTTCGGACGTCTTCCCTAGCATGTCTAGGGACTTGGTGGATGTTCTATCCACTAATCTTGAGGATGACTTTTTACCTTCGACTGACTTCCTGACCCTTCATTTGTATGTTGATCCTTTTGACGACTGTTTAATCGTCGTCCCTAGCATTTATGCGCACTTAGTGGACCGTGCATCCACTAAGTTTGGGGATGGCTTCTTTTCGCTTTTAGTCTCACTTGCACTTCTTTCGTTTAATATTTTTGTGAGACTTTTAGCATTTGTATATAGCTTTCTTTGGGTTGACCCTCAAATCTTCCGTCTTTTGTTATATGATCGTTAGGTCGATTGAAATGGGCCTTGATGTTTGTGGGTATCATCTCTGGAAACCCTCCGCGAGACATAACTCGTGCTCTTGTGTGAAAACAAGAGAATCAAAGGCTAATTGCATAGCTCAATGCAATCGTGTATACCCGCGTTAGTGGTAGACTTTATATGGTCATGTCTTTTATGTGCGTCATTCTCATTATGTTTTGGATATTTTAGGAGCATTTATTAATTTTGCTTCTAAGGCGTGGTTTGTTCCAAGTTTGGGGATGGCGTGAGCTTGGCATCAACTTGGAACCTCTTTATACATGAGCCTTGGTAGTATCATTTTTTATCTCCTTCGGTTATGGTAATATCTCTCCACACTTCTCTTTAAATTGATGTGTCTCTTTATCTTTTGGTGAGTGTATGCTTAGAACATTGAGGACAATGTTAGTTTTAAGTTTGGGGATGCGGGATATGACCATAACCAATGCATGACCATGGGTTTCAAAGACAAAAGGGTTCAAATTAGCCAAATTTTGAAAATTTTGAGTAGATTTGCATGTGATTGTAGTGATGGTTTTAAGAATGTTGATGCATATGTGTCGAGTTGATGAGTTTTGTGATTGCTAATGGTCTTTGCATGAAAGTCGAGTCTTTGAGTGTTTGTGTTATACTATGGGAGTAACATCTTAGTGAAAAAGAAACATCTCTAAGAGACCTAGAGTAGTCATTCATTATGGATTCCCGAACTTCGACACCTCTCTCACTTATTTGTTGCCCGAATCGAGTCTTACCGTCTCCCGACTCTTGTTCCTCCGACTCTTCTCTCGAATCTCTCTCGCCCGTTTACTTTTATTGTTTAGTTTAGTTTTCTTGTTTTGTTTCTCATTCAATCCAAAACCCCCCATTTATCCTTGTTTCTCTTCTTTTTAGTCTAAGTTAGCTAGTAACACTTAAACCGACGAATAAGACCCTTCGACATCCAAACTACCTTCCTATCCTTGGATCGATCCCGGCTTTGCCGGATTACTACTTGATACCTCCGCTTGGGTGTGCAACCTTTTCGGGTGCATCAAAGAGGCAGATTCAAGCGAGAAGGAACAAATGGCAGAAGAAAACATGGAGAGGATAAATAGTCTTTCCCGCAAGTTTTTTTCCACACTAGTCAGCGCCTTTTCGACCCGATAAGACGCGAACGGTGCAGACACTCTTACCCAACTTTATCTGGAAAGAGAGTTAAACAAGCGAGCATGCTGAACTTGCGACGACAATACATCCCAAGGCCCTTAGGGGACGGGCCAGAAGCCATGAGCGATCCAATCATCAGTGACGTACTCATACACCAGGTGGCGGAGTTAACCAGGATATGCGAAGGAAAAGATACTTTGACAAGAGAAATAATAACCTCCTGCCTCTAAGCACGAAAATTCTGGAAGCTCTGAAGCCCAAAAACTTCAACTGCCCCAACGTTGAGCACTACAACAGCATAGAGGACCAAGGTGGTTTCATAAATAATTACGTCTCTTTGATGAGTTTGAACACGCTCGACCAGAACGTGTGGTGTGTATCGCTACGGTCCTGAAAGGTCTAACGCAATCATGGTACCAAACCATGGAAGCCGGCTCGATAAGGTCCTTCGACGAATTAGCACGTACCTTTTGTGTTGCTTGTAAATGAAGTAATCTATAAAAAGAAAAATTGAAGATCTATTTAACATCGTCCAAGGAAAAAGTGAATCCGTAACTGACTATTGGCAAAGCTTTCAAAACCTTATGGTGCAAGTTCTCGATCTTGATCAGAAACTTACTCTCGTTGCCCTCAAAAGATGCCTCAGGTAAGACGTCATTGTCCGAGAAATCTCTGACATGGAACCCAATACTCTCGGGGAACTCATAAAAGAAATTCAACACTTCATAAAGAAAGAAGACAACTACAAAAAGATGAAAGAGATCGCCAGAATCTCATACGAAACCGATCAGCCCAAAAAGAAAGAACGTGGAGAAATCATGCCTATCAAATAATGGGATCGAAGTAGGCGAGGGAGCCCCGATTTTACTTCTTTCACCCCTTAACTCGAAATAGGGAAGAAATCCTACGAATCCTTGTCAAAAAGGAGGAAGTACAGTTACCAAATCCCAACGACGATAGAGGGGAGTTCGGGCCTAGAGACATGAATTTCACCATGGTCCAAAAGCTGAACGCCTACAATGTCATCCTGGGAAGGAACTTCCTAAGAGAATCAGGAGTTGTCTTCCCCATAAACCACTTGATGATGAAGTTGCCAATCCCAGGGATGAACCTGGTAGGAACAGTCCGGGAAAATCAGGAGGTAGCTCGGGAATGCTACCTGATTTTGATTCGAAACTGTAAAAAAGAAAAATTCACATCCGTGGAAGCGGAGGAAGGTGGACCTCTCTACGAGGATCCCGCGACAACTATCTACGAGGATCCCACGATAAATATGAAGGATATTCCTTTGTAAAGGAGATGTCCTTCGACCAAAGATGTAATGCGAGCAATTTTTCGGATAGGACAATTGATGAAGAAGATCATCAAGTTCGGTTGATTTAGGGGTGGTAGTGTTTAGCTCGAAACCAACTACGATCGTCGAATTCCGAAATAATTCGCGGCTAACTTCGACCGGGTCCTACATCGGGTTACACATAAGAATGTCTATTTGATCGGATGATATGACTAGTGGGAATGAGACATATAATCATGGGAGAGTCCCATAAATATGTCTCATAGGTCTAAAAGAAGTTTAGACAAAGATAGCACAAAAGGCCCAAAAGAAGGGTTTTTGGGCCGGGGCACCAAAAGGGTGTTTTGGGCCCAAAAGAGTGACCGACCATGATCAATGGGCTGCCCATAAGGGGCCGGCTAGATCTGGATATTCCCATGTGTATGGAACGGCCACAACTAAGGGAATTGAGAAAATAGAAACTAGTTTCTATTTTCAACTATTTCCGTAATCTTATTCAAAAGGGACTTTTTAGGAATCTAATTAGGGAGAGACTCTAATTGAAGGTTCTATATAATGCCTCTTAGGGTTTTTGAATAAGGTGTCGAATTTCTCATCAAGCTTTCTTACTCTACCACATCGAGTAGAGAAGAGAAAGTGAACTATTCCCAAGCTATCTAACTAGTCAATAAAGAAGAAGGTGTTCTTCGTATCAAACCACCATTAGAGTTCTTGATAGCTACAAGGTGGGAGATCAATAGATCATTCGGGTGTCTTGATTAGAGGAGCAACATGTGGAGCTCTTGGTCTTCGCATTCGTTTGGAAAGGTTCGAGGGAAAAACTAGCGATTAAGGTAATCCTAAACTCGTAGTTGATAATTATTTTATGCATGATGATCTTGAGACCATACTAGTGTTAGACATGAGATGTATGAGATTCCTCTTAGAACACTAGGTGACACCACAACCCAACAGTGGTATCAGAGCCTCTTGGAAAAATCCAATTTTTGCTAAGTTTCAGACTAATCCATGATTAATTAGATAGATAGCCATGTCTAAAAGTATTGTTATGCCAATTGGGGTTTTATGTGATCAGTAACGAGTAATCCAAGAAAAGCAATAAGAAATAAAGAACAATCAAGAACGGAACACAGAGATTTACGTGGTTCGGTTGGTGAGACCTAGTCCACGACGACAACGGCGCGATGATTTCCATTATGATAAGCAAACAAGTTACACAAGAGATTTGTGAGAATAAGACACATATATCTCCCTGGGGTTTTAGTTTATATAGACACTAAAACCCTAACCCCACCACCTCACCGACTCTCTTTCTAAATTCCAGCTCTGCTTCGCATTCCAGCTCTGTCTCGGAGTCCAGCTCTGTCTCACAGTGCTGCTTCGCATACCAGCCCTGTCTCAGCAATCAGCTTTGCGAACGGGTCCAAAATTCCGCGTCGAAACGAAACCGGGTTCGATATCAACCAATGTTCAAGACATTTTCAACAATTCTCCACCTTGACTTGAAATAACTCCTCTTGAGTTAAACTTGCCACTATCATAGCTCAGCGCCTCTGAGCCCTCATCACTCTAGCCCTGCCAGGGGTCAATATCTGGAAATCCCAATCAAGTCTAAGCAATGCTTAAACTTGAAAGTTGTTACTGCGATGGTCAACATATCCGCTGAATTATCTTCCGTACACATCTTCTTCATCGTGATCTTCCCTTCTTCAATCACGTCCTTGATAAAGTGATACCTGACGTCAATGTGTTTAGTTATCCCGTGATACATTCAATTTTTGAATGGCACTCTGGTTGGCGCAGTAGACCTCTGTCACCTCTTGCTTCCGGCCCAAATCACCTACTAAACCACTCAGCCACATTGCCTCATTCACCGCCTCTGTTGCTGGCATGTACTCAGCTTCCATTATAGACAGGGCTACTACCGACTGTAGCACTATTCTCCAACTAATGGAACTCCCACAGAGTGTGAACGTATAGCCTGTCAACGATCTCTTCCTATCAAGATCCCCTGAAAAATCTGAATCTACAAATCCAACTACCGAACCAGAAGTTTCATCCCTTCTGTCGTAAACCAGACCAACTTCCGCAGTTCCTTCCAGATACCGTAGTATCCATTTCACAGCCTGCCAATGACCTCTCCCAGGTCTGCCCATCTATCTGCTTACTACACTAACAACATGTGAAATGTCCGGCCTTGTGGACACCATAGCTAACATAATGCTACTTACTGCACTTGCATAAGGCACCCGAGACATGTACTCTGTCTCTTCATCAGTTGTGACAGTTCTCCCGAAAGCTTAAAGTGTGCTGCCAAAGTACCGACATGTTTTGCCTCAGTCATGCCAAAACGTTCCAACACCTTCTCGATGTACGTTTTCTGAGACAAGAACAGTTTCCCAACAGATCTGTCTCTCCGTATCTCCATACCCAATTGTTGGGTTTTACACCCGTCTACTAATGTTTATAGCGGAATTAAGACATCATATGTCTAACATTGGTATCCCCAGGATCACATGCATAAGCCAATAATACTAAGTAAGTAAAACTAGTTCGATGATTACCTTAATCGCTAGTTTTTCCCTCGAACCTTTCCAGTCGCTTTTGAGAATACCAAGAGCTTCAAACGTAGCTTCTCTACTTGAGACACAAGAAATCAACTTGATCTCCCACCTTGTTGTCAGCTAGATTTCCAATGGTGGTTGGATGAAGAACTACTTCTTCTTTGACTAGATAGATAGTTGGGAATTAGCTCACTTTCTCCTCTCTACTGATGTGGTAAAGTAAGAAAGCTTAGAGAGAATTTCCACACCTTATTATATTCCCTAAGAGTCTTTATATAGAACCCTAATAAGAGTCCACCTCTAATTTGGTTTCCTAAAGGACCCTTTAGAATAAGATTAAGGAAATTGCCGAAAATAACAACTAGTTGATATTTTCTCAATTCCTTGAGGATGTGACATCCAAACCAAGCCAAAACTGTCAGATTTAATGTTCCTAACATGAGGAACTGACCCTCCAATTTTCAGCCCAATCCGAGTGCTAAAAGTGCTCCAATCGGTTTAGGCCCAAAACCCCGTTTTTGGGCTTTTTGTACTATCTTTGCCTAATTTCTCTTTAGGCCTATGAGATATGTTTATGGGACACTCCCATGGTTGTATCTAACCCGTTGTAGGATCCGGTCGAAGTTAGCCGCGAATTACTTCGTAATTCGACGATCGTAGTTGGTTTCTAGCTTAAACTCCACGACCCCTAAATCAACCGAACTTGATGATCTTCTTCATCAATTTTCCTATCCGACAAATTGATCGCATTATAACCTTGGTCGAAGGACATCTCCTTCAGACTCCCACTTGTACTTAGAACAAGTGCAATGCTCGATTCCCATGTCACTTAGTATCCTATCTGATACGTCACGTCATTCAGACTTTCTTGATCTCGAGTACAACTGTTAAAACAAATGATTTACTTTTAATACATTTGAGCACGGCCATGCATTTTCCAGTTGTTACTCGTCAAATGGCCCGAGGACACTGTATCCTAATATAATTAGGAGGACATAATCCATTCTTGCGCTCCCACTCAACTTCATGTCTATCCTGTCCTTCCCAGTATCCGCCTCTATAACCTCCTTTTACGGCGCGACGTTTAACGAAACCAAAGTCGGACATTCCTTACATAAGATGTGCTGAGCACTCATGTTTTGAGGAATCTCTCCAATCTTGTCTTTTATGAGAAGTATTTTGACGCTTCATCATTCTTGATGTACTTCTCATATTGAGGGTTATCCAGCGTATAATCTCTATTACACAACCACGTAGTCGAATCGAATACACTATTCCTATAGCCCATGAAACTGCGTTATCCCATCAACTCCCGTGCTAGTCTTCGTGGGCCATTGTTGTCCATGCAATGACCTGGACTAGGGAATTGATAATGAATCACTCCAAGTTCACTTAAGTAGGGTTTTATTCATCAGATCACGTATGAATGAGATCCTATATTAGTCTATGTTTAAGTCCATAACTAAACACGAGGAAGTCAAAAATCGTAACGGTCGCCGACTTAGTGATTAGTAAACAAGCATGCCTCGAATGATCAATCAAGGGTTGAAGCAAGCTAGAGTTGGAATGTTCGATTCAAAAGAGGAAATCAAAGGCGTTTGACTCCGAAGGAATGAAGAAAATCTTGAATCTCAGGATTTCAAGAAGGTTAGTGGGAGAAACTCTTTTTAGGTCCGGTGTGCAGTGTACACACCAGAATTGAGAACAACATAGTGATGTTGGAATCAAATAAGAAAAGACCACAAAAGGATGAAATGCTATTGGGCATCAAAGGTCTATAAGTACAGATCAAAAGATGATAGGACTAAAATATGAAAACTTGGGACTCTTGTAAGTTCAAAGACGAAAAACTCTAAAAGAGATATTCGACCCAAATCTCATGACACATAGCTAGGCAAGACTCAGAGTCGGGGGACTCTGATGAGTAAGCACACATGAGAAAGATAGTTATGCTATATGCATAAAATCGATCGTTTAAGACATGATTTAGCATTTGCCCGAGACATCGTGAATACATAGAGTATTAAGAGATGTAAACATCCGAACTAAAATAAAATAATCTGAAACCACAACTAACATCCTGAAAGGTTTGTAAAATTGCTAGAATAAGTTAGAGTGGAGAAAGTTGAACATGTCAATGCAAACTTCTAGACATTGAAGGAAAGTAGGTAGAAAGTGTTTCTAACCGGAAATTGTTGCAGACTCTAAAAAAGAAACAACAGGAAGCCTTGACACTAGTAAAGGGTTACTAGAAACTATCAATGAAAAATCAAAAGATTCAACCTTCGATTAGTTGATAATAAGCAAGGTTTAAATGGACTACATCCGTAGTCAACTAAATTGTCACCTAAGACAAAAGTATGAGACCATACAAAAGTCTAAGGCATGAGGTATATTCCAAGAATAACCTTGACTAGTAAATTGAGTATGTAAAAGGAGTTTTACGAAAGAGGCTCAAATTTACAAACTCTCGTTATCGGAAATAAGTTAATTATTTCACAGTCGTCTAATTTTGTTTAGTATTTAAACGACAGTCCACGGATAATAAAACATTCCGAATAGGTTTAGCAGATACGTGATCTGATGAATGAAACCCTATTAAGTGAACTTGGAATATTTAATTTTCATCTCCTTAATCCAGGTCATTGCATGGACAACAATGACTTAGGAAGACTAGCACGTGAGTCAAGGAGATAACTATGTTTCATGGGCTATAGGAATAAGAGTATTCTAATCGACTACGTGAGTGTACTATTAGGAATATACACGGGATAAACCTCAAAAAGAGAAGTACATCAATCGTGATGAACGTCAAAACACTTCTGGTTGACAAGATTGCAGAAATTCCTCAAAACATGAGTGTTTTACTCATCTTATGTAAGTAATGTCTGACTTTGGTTCCACCAAACGTCGCACCGTAAAAGGAGGTTATAAAAGCGGATTCTGGGAAAGACAGGATAAACATGAAGCTGAGTCAGAGCACAAGAATGGATTGTTTCATCCGAATTACATTAGGAAAACGTGTCTCAAGGCCGCTTGCTGAGTAGCAACTGAAAAAGCGTGGCCGCGCTCAAATGGATTAAAAGTTAATCATTTGTCTTTGACAATTGTACTGGGTACGAAGAAAGTGCGAAAGCGTAGCGTATCAGATGGGATACAAATTGACACGGGAATTAAGCATTGCACTTGTTCTAAGTACAAGTGGGAGTCTGAAGGATACTTCTTTGTAACGAAGATGCCCTTGAAGGAGATGTCCTTAAAGGAGATGTCCTTCGACCAAAGATGCAATACGAGCAATTTGTCGGATAGGAAAATTGATGAAGAAGATCATCAAGTCCGGTTAATTTAGGAGTTGTAGTGTTTAGCTAGAAACCAACTACGATCGTCGAATTACGAAGTAATTGGCGACTAACTTCGACCGGATCCTACATCGGGTTACACATAAGAATGTCTATTTGATCGAATGATATGACTAGTGGGAATGAGACATATAATCATGGGACAGTCCCATAAACATGTTTCACAGGCCTAAAAGAAGTTTAGGCAAAAATAGCACAAAAGGCCCAAAAGAAGGGTTTTTGGGCCGGGAACCAAAAGGGTGTTTTAGGCCCAAAAGAGTGACCGACCATGATCAATGGGATGCCCATAAGGGGCCGGCCAGATCTAGATATTTCTATGTGTATGGGACGCCCACAACTAAGGGAATTGAGAAAATAAAAAATAGGACTTCTCTTTGGGCCCCTGGTTGTGGCTTGGGCTACTAGGGTTGTTTCGTCGGCTTGAACACAACTAGTTTAGACTAGGAGTTCTCCTTGAATAACTATGATGCATAAAAATGTCCAGACGTTGACTAACGTCTGAAGAGTCAAGATCAAACCTGAAGTCCATCGAGTCAACCCGGCTTAAGGTAGCAGGCAGCTGAACCCTTGACGATCCGTCACGTACTCCCTTAACTGAGAGGTCGGCCATAGGAAACCAGCCATGTAACGCCCTTGGCATGAACGGATCAGCCCTGGGGTTTCTAAAGGAATGGGGGGGGGGTCCACGTAGGTTCGGTCGATGTCTTACCCCCCAAACTGGGAAGGCAAAGCGGACCAGCAATCTACCGACTTAATCTCAGAATCTCCACGGAGATCTCAGTCGGCTACAAATCTCTAAGTGTTTAAGCAAGTTTGGACTTCACGCGTCCAAGGGAGGAAACTTCTCCTCAAAGATCTATCACATCGGCAGGATATCTATGAAAGATCCTTGAACTAAGGAACTTTCATCCTTCCTGGATGCGAGATAAACACAAAGGGAAAACTTCCCTCCATGACAATCATCACCGCCTCTTAAGCCTATAAAAGGCCACCAAATCGTCCTTCAAAGGACACGATCTCAAAACCCGAGAAGATCACAAGAAACTCTGACTTCTTACAACTCGCCCCCAAAAGGATCGATCAACATTCATTCTTTTACTGCAAAGAACACCCTGACTGTCTTGAGCGTCGGAGTGGTTTTCGAACCCTCTGTAGGTTTTTTCTCCTTTGGAAACAGACGAACAAGAGCAGTAGGCAGGATCAAGGAGCAGGAGCAAGGAGCTAGGAGCAAGAACAAGGAGCGAGGAGCAGGAGCAAAGAAACGGAGAACCAGAACGGAAGGTGATGTGGAATTCACCACATTGATGTCACTTAATTTAAACGAGTTAGTCTATTTTACACCTTTATTTTGATAAAATATAGATTTCTCTTGATTAGGTACTATCTATGGAGTTGAACAAGAAAAAACGGGTAGAGATGGAAAAAATGCGCTCGAAGGACAATTTGGTCATTTGGACCAGGGTGATTCAGTAACCTTGTGTAAATTTAGTGGATCAGTGGAAAGTAGAGTCAACGGTGAACCCAACGGTGAAATCGGGAGTCAAATCAGAGCTCGGACGAAGAAATTAGCAAAGAAAGAAGTCTATGGTCATTTTTGTATTTTCCGGGAAGTAGAGGATGTAGAGACAAAGTTACAGGGCACCCTTTGGATTTTAAATGAAAACCAAGTCCAATCCCAAATACCCAAGAGTCCAAGGAAGAAGACCAAAAAGACATCTTATGAGCAGCACAATAGTTCAAGTCAAAGTCTAATGAAAGTGGCCAAGCTTTCCATTTAGACTTGGGAGAGAAAGATTAAAAAGAAAAGAAAATCAGACTTTGGGCTTCTTCTTCATTTTTTTGAGGCTCTAGGGTTTTTGTTCTTAAGGAAACTAAGAGAGAGAAAGAGAAAGAAAGGAACCGGCCAAGCTTTGGCCGGCCATCATACAAGGACCGGCCAAGCTTGGCCGGCACATATATATATCTCGTGTGGTGGTGCTTCAGGGACAAAAAGATTGTGGAGAGAGAAAGGAGGCCGAGAGAGAAGGAACAGGAGGATTTAGGTGGGCTTGCTAAGGTGGTTTTAGAGATTAAAAGCTGGTTTTGGCTTACATTTAGAGGTGGTCTTGGCTGGTTATTAGAAGAAGGGTGTTGTTTGGCTTGGAGCTTGAGCTAGGAAATCACTTTTCTTCAAGGAGTTGTTTGGCTGCAACAAGGAAACCGAATTTCCAATTGGGAAACCCCATCTTCTTCGACTTTCACTCTTTTTTTTTTCTTCCATTTCTACTTGTTCTTTATCTTATTCAATTACTCCAAAAGCATATTAAGTTTTGTTAAGTTACATCAATTTAATTGAGATTTTTTAGTGTTCCAAAATTACAAAATCATGTATGTGGTTTCTTCTTTAACTTTGAATCTCAATATGTGCTTGAACATGAGTAGCTAATCAAATTGTTGAGGTCTAGGGATGAAATTTTGATATGCTATTGTGTGTGTTTATTTTGGTATGATTCTTGAATTCGATTCACATATCATTTTCGATTAAATGTCTAAACCCATTTCATGTTGTATGTCATGCATCCATCATAGTTATTCGTTAGGCATTATTCTCGATGAAGACTCAATGTTACTTGAACATGTCATCCTCTAACTAGGTATCATCAAGAGATATACGCTAGTATTTAGGTTGCCTACCTTAGAGTCGAGAATAACTCGAATTCGAATTCGGACCAATATAAGTGTATGCATGATCACTTCAAAATAGCTTTCCGGAATCCTTGACCTCTCTCATATTTAGAATAAAACCCTAGCCTTACACTAAGATTTAGTTAATAGTTTAAGTTTAGTTATTTCTTTTGTTACTTAATCAATCCCAAACCCCCGTTTATCTTTGTTCCTTTACTTTTTAGTCTAAGTTAACATTTAATATCTAAACCGGTAGATAAAACCCTTCGATATCCAAACTACCTTCCCATCCTTGGATCGATCCCAGCTTTGCCGGATTACTACTTGATAGATCCGCTTGGGTTTGCAACCTTTTCGGGTGCATCAGAAGGTCATTTTTTGACATCAGCATTTGGCGCTAGACTGAGGCGCATCTCTCCAGCAAAATCACCAGTTCGGTAACCAGAACTCTTTTCATTACTTTTTCAGAACTAACCGCTTCTTCAAAGTCCACTAGGTAGACATGTAGTCAGAAGATTACACACCTGGCAAGGCCCAGAAGATGTCTTAACCAGACTGTATTCGTAGCAGCTATTGAGCGACTTAAAGTCGAGCGCCAGCAATAAGAAAGGGAGATTGCACGGCTGCGAGAAGACCTCCGCACAGTCGAGGCGATAATGAGGAAGGTAGCACTGGAATCTGACCAGTCCCCTCTTGAGTAGGAGGCGTTGGAATCCAGGAACCCCGAAGACCTGAAGATTCCCAGTCTGGAACGGTACCAAGGACAGGAGGACCCAGGGAGATTCCTCATGAACTACGTGGCGGTAATGAGCTTCTACACGATTAATCAAGACTTCTAGCGCGCAGTCTTCGCTACCTCTTTGAAAGGGCCAGCACAGGTGTAGTATCAGTCGTTGGTTCCCGGGTCTGTAAAGTCGTTCGAAGAACTGGCCCAAGCCTTTCTCAGGGCTTTCATGGATAAACAAGTCGAAGGACGAGTAAACGCCCCCAAGAGGGGACGCCATGGCGATCACAGAGCCTCAAACTTCAACAGTCACAACACCATGGTCAGACCAGGAGCTTTCCAAAAGGCAGAGGCGAACCTCGAACGGATACGTAACCTAACACTTACCGAGACATTGGCTCAACGCCAATCGGATTTGATACAACATCTCAACGACACGACCAAACCACTGGTAGAAGAGCTCGGACGAAAGAAAAAAGTCAACCAAGAGGAAAGCCAAAAGAGAAAAATAGCAGAATGAGAGCCAAGGATATGGGACGACATCAACGTCATAGCCGGAGGCCCGGTTCGCGAAGTAAGCAGAAGAAACAAAAGGCGCAGATAGGAGGACGAAATATAACGCTTGCGGCGCCCCGCGTCGAGAAAATATCCTCTGTGGTCTTTACGGATGAGGATCTAAGAGAAATAATCACACCTCATACCGACCCCTTGGTAATAACAACACTGGTAGCTAATTGGAGCATCAGACACATCCTAATCGACACCGGGAGCTCCATCGAGATCATAAGCAGAGCATGCCTGCAAAAGCTCCAAGTAAGGGCATAACATACGAAAACCTATGAGCGATACCTAACAGGACTCGGAGACAACCGGGTGGAGACCGGAGGAATAATCGCCTTACCCATACTCATCGGAGAAGGAACGACCAGCAAAGCAATAATGCTGAACTTCGTAATAGTCGACAGACTACAAGCTTATAAGATCATCCTAGGAAGAAACTTTCTGAGGGAATTAAAGGCGATCATATCCATGAACCACCTAATGATGAAATTCTCGATCCCAGGAATGAGGCTCGTGGGAGTCGTGAGGGGAGATCAGGCAACGGCTAGGGAATGTTATGTTGTACCCGCCCGGAACTGCAGCAAAAGAATGGCTGTCCCAACCATCATGGGCGAAAAAAAGGCCACCCCTCAGGAACATAGGGAGGACATGCAGGTACGATGGACCTCATTACAATACTTTTCAAAATATAATTTACCTAACCATAAGAGACATTAGGCGGGAACGCTACCAGCTGCGTACTTTTCCAATAAAAACGATATTTTATTTAAAAATACGAGAAGACCTAGTTAACCTCATTTTACTAAAAGGCGACCTCTCGTCTGGGGTCTCAAGGAGAAGTCCTAACTAAAGTAGTCGTGCTAAAGCCGACAAAAAACAAGCAGCTCTGGTAGCCCAAGCCACGACCAGAGGTCTCAAGGAGAAGTCCTAACTAAACTAGTCATGCTCAAGCCGATGAAAAACAAGCAGATCTAGTAGCCCCAGCCACGACTAGAGGTTTCAAGGAGAAGTCCTAACTAAACTCGTCGTGCTCAAGCCGACGAAAACCAGTAGCTCTGGCAGCCCAAGCCACGACCAGAGGCCTCAAGGAGAAGTCCTAAAGAAACTAGTTAAGCTAAAGCCAACGAAAACAACTCTAGTAGCCCAAGCCACAACCAGAGGCCCCAAGGAGAAGTCCTAACGAAACTAGTTGAGCTCAAGCCAACGAAAACAGCTCTGGTAGCCCAAGCTACGACCAGAGGCCTCAAGGATAAGTCCTAACAAAACTAGTTGAGCTCAAGCCAACGAAAACAACCCTGGTAGCGAAAGCAACGACCAGAGGCCTAAGGACAAGTCCTAGAAAAACTCGTCGTGCTCACGCCGACGAAGCAACCCTCCTAGCTAAGGCCACGACCAAGGGCAGAATTCAGATCCGAAAATGATTAAAAAACAATTACAAAGGGCTAATTCGGGCCATATTTTATAGAGGGAATCAGTCAGTTAGGTCATGTTAGAATTTTTCTAACTTTTCTTTGGCGCAGGAGCGATCATCCGGAGCATGCGTAGTAACATAGGAGAATTACATTAGTAAGCCTAGGATACACTAATATCAGTTCGGTGAGATCTCTTGTGCATCATTAAACGAAAGAGGTGCAGGAATAAATAAAAACAAAAGTAGAGTCAACACCCAAATGGGATCCATACATGAACAATCAAAGTCTGTAACAAAATACGGAAGGAATGACAGGGAACAAAACAAACTAAAGCTCCTCTTCAGAAGGAGGAGGGTTGAGAAGATCGTCTAGATTGGGTTGAGGGACAGAGAAAAGAAAGCCTTCATCAAAATCGTCAACCACCAGAACCACAGAAGCAGCTACCTCGCTATCCCACTCATCATCTCTAAAGGGGAAGTCCTCCCTGGAACCCCGGTCAGCGGTCACAGCATTAACGAACATGGCCACCCTGTCTTTGTCGATATGCCGCAAAGGGATAGAGTCTTTGGGAGCATAAAAATGCCGAGCTGCCTCCCAGGCAACTTGGAACCCCAACTTGCGTTGCTACCTCATGATGGCCGAAAATTCGTCTCCACATTTGAAGGTTGCCACCACCTTTGCCCGGTTCAACTCAGCAAGCTCAAAATTTTTTACGGCGAGAATCTTTAAGGGCAGTCTCCTTCTCCTTAAGGGCCTCGAGCTGCTTTTCCAGAGCAGAAACGCGAGCAGTAGACTTGGAGGATTGGAGTTCAGCACCAGCCTGAGAATGTTTCGCTACTAGCTTCTAGGAGTCTCGGTCGGCGGCAGCAATTTTCAAATCATTGGTCAAAATTTTGGCTTCAGCTTTATATGACAGGCCTTCTCTTTCAGCCTAGGAAAACTGAACTTCCAGACGCTCGATTTTGCTTAGGTAAGACGCAAGATCCTGGCTGGCTTGGGAGCCCTGAAAGAGAAAGAAAAAAGGTAACTAGTCGATAAATAATGAGTCGGAGGCAGGGGCTAAGGAGGAAAAAACATAGTACCTCGCCCTAAAAATAGTGATCAAGACCGTTAATCAAGGAAACCACGAAACGAGGAAGACCTTTAGGCCAACGAACCATCTTTAACGACAAACCCAGGATTGGCAGAGCTTTACCCTTTTCAGCGGAGGAATGGATCCCAGCCGTGATCCGAGAAGCAACTGTACCAAGTGGAGGCGTCGTCCTAAACGAGGAGGATGAAGGATCCAGAGGAGTAGCGGGGCTACCGAGTTCGCGAATAATGATACTGGCGGAACTTCCACCGGCTATCGACTTAATACGAGACTTCTTGGCAGTAGAGGAAGATGGTGGGTCGTTAGTCCTGACCCTTTTCTTCAAAACCACTAACAACAAAAAAAAATTCTGGAAATAACCACTTTTATAAGAAAAAGAGACAACAAGTAAAAACAACATGGCGAAAGGTTAACTGACATACTTGGAAGAGAGGGAATCACTTGGGTTTGATGCAAGGTGCGAAGATTAGCAAGATTTTCAGGAATCAGCCCCTCTTTCCCCTTGTCCAAAGCGGACAAAATTTCCAAACATCTAGCGTCCTCGGCGTCAGGGATGAGTTTGGGACGATCAGCGGAAATACCGGTAGCACGAGCAGCAAAACCGAAATCCTCGGTAGCAAGAGCAAGACGAACAAAAAGGAACTTCTCCTTATAATCTTTGGGGATGGAAGGAGCAGAGAAGAACGAACCGAAATGAGAAGAGAAATAGTACCCCCAACGATCACTACACTTAAGAGAAAAGATCTTATCAGAAGCATAGAGACTAACCTTTTCACCTTTTTCAAGACAGAGAAAATAGAACGCCATGATAGTCAGCACAACATTAGGGCTCAATTGAAACAATTAAAGCCCGTAGTAGTTCATGAGTTCCATAAGGAAAGGCGGAAATGTAAATACCAAACCCATATTAAAGAAGTTTTCGTAAACACCAACATGATGGTCATCGGTGAAACAGATGCGATCTTCAAGAGATGGAAGAATGAGTTCAACAGTAGCTGGAATCGCATGCTCGACACGAAGACTATAGACGCCTTCTTAAGTCATATTGATTATGCATAAAATGTCCAGACGTTGACTAACGTCTGAAGAGTCAAAGATAAGACCAGAAGTCTCACGGAACAGCTCGGCTTAAGGCAGCAAGACAACTAAAACCCCTGATGGTCCACCACACATTATCATAACCGAGAGGTCGGCCAGAAGAAACCAGCTCTGCACAAAATGCCATTGGCATGGATAGATCAGCCCTGTGATCTCTAAAGGATCAAGGGGGGTTTCCAAAGGTTCGGCCCATGTCTTACGCCCAGAACTGGGAAGATATCAGCGCTGCGCAACCTAATGACTTAATCCCGGACTTTCCAGAAAGATCTCAGTCAGCACACATCTTGAAGTGTTTAAGCCCGGTTGGACTCCACGTATCTAAAGGAGGAAACTTCACCTTTAAAGTCTATCACTCCGGCAAGATATCAACGAAGTATCCTTAAACTTAGAAACTGTCACTTATCAAAGATCCAGGATAGACTCGAAGAGAAACCCTAGATACGCAAAAGAGGTAATTTCTATTACGGTTTGACAGCCACCGCCTCACCACCGCCACTGAGAACAGTCGGCTTACCTTCGCCTATAAAAGGTCCCCCACATCGTCCTTCAAAGGACACGATCTCTGGAGAACAAACACACCATCTCTCCTAAAAATAAGATCTCTTCACACCAGAAGGATCGCCCCCAAAACAGAGTTCACATAACTCGCCCTCCAAAAGGATCAATCAATATTCATTCTTTTACTGCAAAAAGCACCCTGACTGTCTTGAGCGTCGGAGCGGTTTTCGAACCCTTTGCAGGTTTCCCCCCCTCGGAAACAGACAAACAGAAGCCAGGAATCAAGAGCTGGAGCAAAGAGTCAGGAGCTGGAGCAAGGAGTCAGGAGCTGGAGCAAGGAGCAAGGAGCAAGGAGCAGAAAAGCAGAGCAGAGGAGCGGAGCAGAGCAGAGAAGTAGAGCTGAACAGAGGAATCTTCCCTCTCTAAACAGAATATACCATCATAACGGAGGCTGTCATGCATCAACTCCCTTTTTCATGCTGATTTAACCGGGAGCCAATTTTCGACATCAGCATTTGGCGCTAGAAGGAGGGGGTCTCTCCAACAAATCCTCACATTCGGTAACTCGAATCCTAATTAATACTTCGTAAAGACCTAATTAATCCAACAAATCGTCAGAACTAATCACCTTTTCATAAAGACCTTCAGGCAGACATGCCAGGAGAAAAACGAACACCCGGTGAAGACCGAGAAGGATCTTTATACATCATGATGATCTTAACAGCTCTCGAGAGCTTAAGGTTGAAAGAAGGAAACAAGAAGAGAGAATAATAGAACTTCCGAGCAACCAAGAAGTAGCAGAAGCTAGGTTGAAATCCCTACTGGGTAAAAATCCCAGAACGGCGGACGATCTGAGGGGTCCCCTACATTCTCGGGAATAGGATCGCTCTCAGAAACAAGAAACTTTACTTATCTCACCCAAGCCCTCCTCGATACGTTCGAAAAGCCTTCCGACGAAAGGGCCGCCAACTTAAGTCGAAACGCCAGACTGATAGTCAGGGAACTCAAGACACGACCCCAGTAGTGACAGCAATTAGGCGCTTGACAGTACTGGCGAAAGAGCTCGGCGAAATATCAGAAACTCTGGCGGGAATATTCGCCGAGGCAGAAACGGAGTCCGAATCCGAGGGCGAAGAAAGTGTCAACGTCATAGCTCGAGGACCAACTCATACAAAGGACAGAAGCAACAAACGACGACGGAAAAATCTGGGGATCATGACGGTACGAGACGAGGCTACACCTCCAATAATATTCACTAATGATGACCTGAGAGGAGTAATCGCGCCTCACGCAGACCCCTGGTGGTAACATCACGGGTTGCCAATCGAAGAATAGGGCGTATCCTAATTGACACGGGAAGCTCCACAGAAATCATAAGCCGAGCATGCCTCCAAAAACTTCAGGTGAGAGCACATCACACCGAGATTTATGATCATTACTTAACAGGTTTTGACGGAGATCGACTACGAGCTGGGGGAAAGGTCACTCTACCCATACTCATCGGAGAAGGAGCGACCAGCCGAGCACTAATGATGGAGTTCGTAATCATCGACGAACTACACGCGTACAACATTATCTTGGGAAGGAACTTCTTGAAAGAATCACGAGCTGTGATCTCGTTGAACCACTTAACCCTAAAATTCCCAATTCCGGGAACGAACCTGATAGGAATAATAAAAGGGGATCAAGCAGCCGCTAGGGAATGTTACGCCGTTTCAGTTCGGCACTGTCGACGACCAGAAGTGGTTCCCATCCTTCCGAACACCGGAAAAATCACCAACTTCAATCACACCGTAAACATGCAGGAATAGCGCCGCCAAGGTCAGTATTGCTCACACAGAGTACCTATATATATACTATTTTAGCCGCTAGGCAAGAAAAATAGTTCTACTAGCTACATATTACCTATATATATATATATATATATATTATTTTAGCCTTTAGGCAAGAAAAGTAGCTGCTCACTACATATTTTAACTAGTAAAATAAAATATTTTCAGCAACTAGCTGCCTATTTTATCTAGCAAAATAAAATATTTTTAAACAGAAACATTATAAAAGGAGGAGTCTTAATTAAACTCATCTCGCTCTGAATCGAGCAGGTAGCCCTGACAGCGAAAGCCACGACCAGGGGACCTAAAGGCAGCCTTGGTAGGTGAGAGCAGCGACCAAGGGCCCTAATTTAAACAACCCTGCGAAGCGAAAGCCACGATCAGGGACAGGATAGCCTCCGTAGCTACGGCGACAACCGAGGGCCCTAAGGAGCAGTCCTAGTTAAACTGAACTTTGCTCGAGTAAAAACCGACCCTCACCAAGGTCCCAAGGAGAAGTCCTAGTTATACTGATCGGCTCAAGCCGGCAAAGGATGTAGCTCCGGCTGCGACCCGAGGCCTCACAAGGAGGAGTCCTAATTAAACTCAACCCTTTACTCGAGTGAAACATGGTCCCTGTGGATCCCCAAGGAGAAGTCTTAGATAAAACTACCGCCCCGATGAAGGTGACAGGGGGTATAAGGAGAAGTCCTTGCGAAGCTATTCATGCTTAAAATGAGGAGGACAACTCTGGTAGCTAAGGCCACGACCGGGGGCAAGGGAGGAGTCCCGGCAAAAACTAGTCGAGCTCAAGCCGACGAAAACAACCCTGCTAGCGAAAGCCACGAACAGGGACATGACAACCTCGATAGCTATGTGATGCACCCGAAAAGGTTGCACACCCAAGCGGAGGTATCAAGTAGTAATCCGGCAAAGCCGGGATCGATCCAAGGATAGGAAGGTAGCTTGGATATCGAAGGGTCTTATCCCTCGGTCTAGATATTAAAAGCTAACTTAGACTAAAAAGGAAAGGAAACAAAGATGAATAAGGGGTTTTAGGTTGAAAGAGTAACAAAAAGAATAAAGCGAGTAAAACTAACTAAACAATAAATGTAAATGGGCAAGAGAGATTCGAGAGAAGAGTCGGAGGAACAAGAGTCGGGAGACAGTAAGAGTTGATTCGGGCAACAAATAAGCGAGAGAGGTGTCGAAGTCCGGGAATCCATAATGATAATCCTACGACTACGTATGATCCAATCTAATGTGTCGAAGTATAATCGATGTTCGACTCCTAAAATAGATGTTTCTAAGTACTACGTATATCCGGAGATCATACCTAGTCAAACAAACGCCTAATTCGGTTAATCCCGAGTCATCGAAAGTGTCGTCTAGTCGCCTAACTATGTGAAGTGCATGACAAGACACATGAAAATATGACTTAGACTACGATCGATATCGAATACTTCGTTTCGTCTATTAACTATGCGAAGTGCTTGACAAGACACATGAAAATACGATCAAAACGATAATCGAATCAAATGAACATCAATTCATAATCACAACATCAAATCATATCAAACATAATCACAAATTCATCACATTTCATCTCATATAATCGACACACTTGATTTAGCTAACATGGTGAATAAGTAATAAATGAAAAGAAGATGATGAGAAATCCCCCTTTTTCGATGTGGCTCGAGGCTAGGTTCGTCGAGAAAAATGAATCTCTAAGTATAGTCGATCTCCCCGTAGCAATTTCCTGGATTTCCCTTTAATAGTGAACTTTGGGTGTCCCCGAGTAAAAATCAGATTTCCCCATAGCACCCATCATCATCTTCTCCATCTCAAGAACATCCACCATTAAAGCTTCACCAAGCTCTCTCTCTCTAGAGATTTTTCACCCAAAATCAAATCAAACTACATGGGAAGATAGATCAAGACATGGGGAGTAAAAGCCCTATGGTTTCGAATCAAAAAAAGTTGCCGGAAACCCTCGAAAAATCCGGTCAAAGAAACCCTAGTTCCGGCCAACCCTAGATCCGGCCATGTGCACACTGTCGACCCCTTCCATGCGATGTCCGAGCAACCCGAGCACGTTCCCATGCCAACCGAGCTATGCCTTGAAGGCCCGAGTGTGCAGCAGGTCGCGTCCTTGGAGCAGCTCGGGCTGCTGTTCCGAGCAGCAGCAGGTCGCGTCCTTGGAGCAGCTCGGGCTGCTGTTCCGAGCAGCAGCAGGTCGCGTCCGAGTAGCTCTTGTGGTGCCGTTCCCGTGCTCCCATGTCCGAGCTCTTGTGGTGCCGGCCAACTTGGCCGGCACCCTCCTTCTCTCTCTTTCCTCTAACTCAAACCCCCTTGCTTTTGGTGGTGAAGAAGATGATAAACCCTAGAAAACCCAAGCTTTCTCTCTCCTCCTCCCTAGTTTGTGTATTGTTAGAATGAAGAAGATGAATAGTAGCCTCCACAACTAAAACCCTAGCTCAAGACTTAGTCAACCTTGACTTTGACTCAAACTTGAGTACATTGGGTGCCTCCAAAATCTCTTCCTTCTTTCATCTTCTTTGGGCTTGGGTTTTAGACTTGGGTTTTAATCTTCACTTGGAAATCAAGAGGGTGCCTTCTGGAATTATAACCAAAGGAGGGTGCCTTCAAAGAATCCTTGTTTTAAGACCGAACCTTGACTTCTTTCTTTCACAACTTTCCCGTCCGAATTCGGAATTCACTTCCGTTTTCACCGTTGGGCTCGTCTTTGACTCCTCTTCTCATATGATTTGCTTGAAGTCTTTTTCTCTCATTTTGGGCACATGAAATGATAGTGATAATTCGTCCCCTTTATTCCGAATTCCATGTTTAGCTCCAAATATGGTACCTAAACAAGAAAAACACATAAAATATTATTGATAACACTCGAAAATGACTAATTAGTCTAAGTTAGGCTCTCCAAATGTGACATTTTCGTGTCACATCACTATGGCAACGACCGAGGGTCCTAAGGAGATGTCCTAGCTAAACTAGCCAAGCTCAAGCTGGCGAAACCAGCTCTGGTAGCGAAAGCCACGACCAGAGGTTTAAGGAGAAGTCCTAGTTAAACTAGCTTAGCTCAAGCTGGCGAAACCAGCTCTGGTAGCGAAAGCCACGACCAGAGGTTTAAGGAGAAGTCCTAGTTAAACTAGCCAAGCTCAAGCTGGTGAAACCAGCTCTGGTAGCGAAAGCCACGACCAGAGGTTTAAGGAGAAGTCCTAGCTAAACTAGTCAAGCTCAAGCTGACGAAACCAGCTCTGGTAGCGAAAGCCACGACCAGAGGTCTAAGGAGAAGTCCTAGCAAAACTAGTTGTGCTCAAGCCAACAAAACCAGATCTAGTAGCAAAAGCAACGACCAGAGGCCTAAGGAGACGTCCTAGTGAAACTTGCCAAGCTAAAACTGGCGAAACCAGCTCTGGTAGCGAAAGCCACGACCAGAGGTCTAAGGAGGAGTCCTGGTGAAACTAGTTATGCAAAGACAGCTCTAGTATAGACAACCAGGGGCAAAGCTAGAAACTCTAACACTATTCAAAACCTTTTACGCAGGGCTAATTCGGGTTCTATTTTGCAGAAGAAAATAGTAAACTTAGGGCATGCTAAACTAGGTCTGAAATTGTTTCTCTTACAGGTGCGATCATTCGGAGCACGCGTAGTAAGCCTAGGAAATTGCATTAGTAAGTTAGGATGGACTAATTATATCTTACTTTGGGAGGTTCTTATATGTGGAGCAACAGGATATGGAAGCAAATGAAAACCATTAAGATTAAACCAGAAAAAAGCCATTGTAGCAGGGTCACTATTCAGACAGGAAAAGGAAGAGCATCCAGAAGACAAAAGAAAAACAAAAAAAACTACGATTCTTCGCCAGAAAGGATAGGACCAAAATGACCATCAGGACCAGTAAAGGAGGAAGCAGAGCCTTCGTCAGAGTCATCACCCACGTGGACCACGGAATTGGTGACCTCCTGGTCCCACTCGTCCTCGCTAAAGGGAAAGTCTTCCTCCAGCCCTCGATCAACGACGACAACATTAACGGACAAGGCGACTCGCTCTTTATCAAGATGACGCAGGGGAGTAGTTTCCTTAGGAACGTAGAAACGACGAGCTGCATCCCAGGCAACCTGAAATGCGGATTTACGTTGCCGCCTCAAGATCGCCGAGAACTCATCCCCCTCTTTAAAAGTCGTTATCGCCCTCTGACGGCTCACGTCGGACATCTCGAAGATGTTCTTATAAGAAGCTTGAAGAGCGGCCTTATCTTTGTCCCTTTACTTAATCAGAGTAGCCTCCTTTTCCTGGAGGGCTTGAAGCCTCCCTTCTAGACTAGCAACACAGGCATCAGATTGAGAAGACCGAAGTTCAGCACTAGTCCTGGATTGCTCCGCTTCCAGCTTCCACGAATCCCGTTCAGCGGAGACAATCTTCACGTCGTTGGCCAAAATCTCAGCTTCAGCTTTGTAAGACAGGGCATCCTTCTTGGCCTTTGCAAGCTGGGATTCTAGGCGCTCGATTGAGGATAACTAAGATGCAACGTTGTGACTAACCTGATAACTCTGAAAAAGAGAAAGAAGAAACGCAAGATTGGGGAAGAGAGCATAAGGAAGAAAAGAAGGCAGAAAAATAGTGCTGGAAGTACCTCGTTCTGAAAATACAAATAAAGACTATAGATCAAGGAGGACACACGATGAGGGACATCCTTCGGCAGAGAAGACACCTTTGCCGATAAATCTAGGCCGAACGAGGATTTCCCTTTGCCAACCAAGGAATGAACATTCGCCCTCGTCCTGGAAGCAACACCACCACGGCTGATCAAAAAAGGAATCGGAGGAGTAGAACTGGTAGCAACCAGAGGTGAAGCCGGACCAACAGGTTCCCGGATAACGATACCAGTCTACTCCTTTTACCCGAAGATTTGGTACGAGACATTTTCACACCAGAATAGGACGACATGTCATCAGTCCTACTCCGTTTTCCCAAGAAAGCTGAAAAAGAAGGAGATCAAGAAACCAAAACTTACTAATGAAGAAGAAGGGAAAAGAGACATCTTCAACCAAAACTTACTAGGCACAGAAGGGAGCTTCTTTTGCTGATAAAGAGCCTGCAGATAAGCAACACTCTCAGGAATGAGACCCTCCTTGTCTCTAACTAAAACATTTAAAGCCGCCAGACACTTAACGTCTCCTTCATCAGGAACAATAGTTGGACGAGTATAGGTAGGAATAGGCGAACGAAAATCGAATTTTTCAGTCACAAGGGAAGGACGAACGAAAAAGAACCTATCTTTATAAACCTTCGGAATATTCGGAGCGGAGAAAACTAGACCGACGCGAGAAGAAAAACAATGGCAACATTTGTCACTGGATTTGAGGGAAAAAGTCTAGTCAAAAGCAAACAAGCTCGCCTTCTCACCGAGATGAAGACAAAGGAAGTAAAATGCCATGTTGGTCATAACTGCGTTGGGACTCATCTGAAAGAGTCGCAATCCATAGAAGTTCAACAAATCAACAAGAAAAGCAGGGAAAGGAACTACCAACCCTAGATTGAAGAAATCTCATATACGCCAACACGACGATCATCGAAAAGGTATATCTTATCAGGACGCAAAAGAAGTTTAACAAAAGCGGGAATCGCATGATCACTTCGAAGAGTGTCAAGATCACCTTGAGTCATCTAGCTCGAGAAGCGATGTTGACCAGCAAAATCAGCAGCGGGAGAAGAAGTTGCCATTTTCTTGAAATAGAACAGAGAAGGAAGGAGAGCGCAACTCAAGAAATGAAGAACTGACTAGGCGAAGAAAGTAAAAGAAGGAAATATGAGCAAATCCGAAGGCTTAAAAGGACTCGGCTTGGGGGTTTAAGCTGACGTGCACCAAGCCAATAAGAAAGAGACACGCGATAGTAGTCACAACTGGAAAAACCCTAACATCTCTTCATTCAACAGCTAGAGACAATCGACGGTCCAGATCAGCCCAAAGATAATGCTAGGAATTAATAGAACCTTAGGGAGCGTACCCGCTCTCCCACTAACAAGAGACCACGTGTCCACGCATGCCAAAAACGCTGCCTTGAATAGTAATTCAGAGGGATCAGCGCCGAAAACAGGCAATCAGAGAATCAAATCTGTGACGTCATAAAATCACGCATGGAAAGGAATCAACTACTTGCGCAGGAGACGAAACGTGTCTCGGAATAACAAATCACGCATCAAAACGAGACCACAGCTGGGTCAGCTCCGGTAAAGACAACACTTAGTCAAAGAAAATCTCCAAGTCATGAACATCAATCAGCTTTGGAGTACTAACAGTAAGACAGAACTTCACCAAACAGCTATAGTCTAGGTAAGGCCCGAAGAACTTTACGATACAGCTCTGGGACAGGTAATACTTTCGACTTCTGGCCTTCAGAGTAAAACACACGAGTTACTTCTACTCCTTAGTCTCTCTACTTTCGACTAAGGAGTGGCGGGACTCATGATGATGCATAAAATGTCCAGACGTTGACTAACGTCTGAAGAGTCAAAGATCAGACCAGAAGTCTCTCGGAACAACTCGGCTTAAGGCAGCAGGACAGCTAAAACCCCTGATGGTCCACCACACATTCCATAACCGGGAGGTCGGCCAGAAGAAACCAGCTCTGCACAAAATGCCCTTGGCATGGATAGATCAGCCCTGTGATCTCTAAAGGAACAAGGGGGATCTCCACAGGTTCGGCCCATATCTTACGCCCAGAACTGGGAAGGTATCAGCGCTGCAAAACCTAATGACTTAATCCCGGACTTTCCAGAAAGATCTCAGTTAGCACACATCTTGAAGTGTTTAAGCCCGGTTAGACTCCACGTATCTAAAGGATGAAACTTCTCCTTTAGAGTCTATCACTCCGGCAAGATATCAACGAAGTATCCTTGAACTTAGGAACTTTCACTTATCAAAGATCCGGGATAGACTCGAAAAGAAACCCTAGGTACGCAAAAGAGGTAACTTCTATTACGGTTTGACTGCCACCGCCTCACCACCGCCATTGAGAACAGTCGGCTTACCTTCGCCTATAAAAGGCCCCCCACATCGTCCTGCACAGGACACGATCTCTGGAGAACAAACACACCATCTCTCCTAAAAATAAGATCTCTTCGCACCAGAAGGATCGCCCCCAAAACAGAGTTCTCATAACTCGCCCTGCAAAAGGATCAATCATTATTCATTCTTTTACTGCAAAGAGTACCCTGACTGTCTTGAGCGTCGGAGCGGTTTTCGAACCCTTTGCAGGTTTTCCCCCTCGGGAACAGACGAACAGGAGCCAGGAATCAAGAGCTGGAGCAAGGAGTCAAGAGCTGGAGCAAGGAGTCAGGAGTTGGAGCAAGGAGCAAGGAGCAGAAGAGCGGAACAGAGGAGCGGAGCAGAGGAGCGGAGCAGAGAAGCAGAGCTGAACAGAGGAATCTTCCCTCTTTAAACAAAATATACCATCATAACGGAGGCTGTCATGCATCAACTCCCTTTTCATGCTGATTTAACCGGGAGCCAATTTTCGACATCAGCACATACGAGTAGGGTAACGCATCTGGCTAAAAGTCAGCATTGGAGGATGGAACAACCATATTTTTCTAAAAATAAAGAAAAGGAAGGAAACAAGGCAAGAAGGTAAAAGATGGATCTATAGGAAAGGAAAGGAAAAGCATGCCTCAACAGTCGAGATATTTAAAGAATAAGGAACTTCCCAAATGACGAGAAGAAAGAGCAGAATCCGCGCAGACGCAACAGAACCAATGAAGTTTGGACACGTAGCATTAAGCTCCGTGTATCAAGAAGACCCTCGGGCCCCTTCATTGCCCAATTGAACCATCGACGACTCAAGTAAAGGCTAAACCAGCAGAAGAATTAATGGAATATAGAGAGACACGCCAACTTCTCCAGCCACGAAATGCCACGTATCCACGCATGGCAACGGAACTTCTGTGCGCCGTTACCTAAAAGGCTAGCGCCGAAAAACGCGTGATCAGAAGATCAAATCTATGACGTCACTAAATCACGCATGGAAGGAAAATTGATTCGTTCAAGCAGAACTTGAGACGAGTCACGCAAGAAAAAAGATGTGAACCTCATCTCAGAGAGAACAAATACCTCTTGAAATCAGATCTGGCCAATGATAGCCAAATAAAGAAGACATTATCAATACAGATCAGAAAGACGATTTCACAAAGCACCCCAAAAACGGCTCGGTACAAATCCTCGGGAATGTGCAGCTCCGGAAAACCAAAAGGAAGGACTAAGCTTCTCAAAACAGCTCTGGTCCAGGTAAACCCTCTGTCTTCAGGGTCTTTTGTGTGTGAGAAACACGAGTTACTTCTACTCCTCAGTCTCATCACTTTCGACTAAGGAGTGGCGGGACTCGTGATGATGCATAAAAATGTCCAGACGTTGACTAACGTCTGACGAGTTAAGATCAGACCTGATGTCCATTGGATCAACCCGACTTAAGGTAATAGGTTAGCCGAACCCTTGACGATCCGTCACGTACTCCCCTGACTAGAAGGCCGGCTAGAGGAAACCAGCCTTGTAACGCCCTTGGCATGAACAAATCTTTCTTGGGGTTTTTTAAAGGAATGAGGGAGGTCCACGTAGGTTCAGTCGATATCTTACGCTCAGAACTAGGAAGGCAAAGGGCACCAGCAGTCTACCGACTTAACCCCAAAATCTCCACGGAGATCTCAGTCGGTTACAGATCTCTAACTGTTTAAGCAAGTTTGGACTTCACGCGTCCATGGCAGGAAACTTCTCCCCAAGATCTATCACATCGGCAGGATATCTACAAAAAATCCTTGAACTTAGGAACTTTCATCTATCCTGGATGCGAGATAAACACAAAGGGAAAACTTCCCTCCACGGCAATCATCGCCGCCTCTTAAGCCTATAAAAGGCCCCCAAATCGTCCTTCAAAGAACACGATCTCAAAACCCGAGAAGATGACAAGAAACTCTGAGTTCTCACAACTTGCCTCTGAAAGGATCGATCAACATTCATTTTTTACTGCAAAGAACACCCTGACTGTCTTGAGGGTCTAAGCGCTTTTCGAACCCTTGGCAGGTTTTTCCCCCTTGGGGACATAGGCATTGGAGTCGTAGGTAGGAGCAAGGAACAGGAACAAGGAGTTATGAGCAGCAGCAAGGAGCAGGAGCAAGGAGCGAGGAGCAGGAGCAAAGAAACAGAGAACAAGAACTGGAGGCAGAAAAGATCGATAGAATCTAACCTGACTTACTAGAACATTCAACTTAACGGAGGTTGTCATGCATCAACTCCCTGTTTCATGTTGATATAACGGAAGGCCATTTTTTGAAATCAGCAAATAATACTTGTCCTTTTGAAAAAGTATTATTTATTGATAGATACTGTAGCTATAGTGCTACATCACAGCCCAGTGGCTTTATTATAGAAAAAAATCAAAATGAAATAGCTGTAAGGGTTATTTGTCATAAATGGACGATTTCCGTCTTATTCTTTCATGTTCGTTATGGGTTCCACGTAGAGAATTTCGCCTTCCATTGCATAGGCGGGGGCGAGTTTTTCTTTCTTGCAATTTCGGATCGAGATTAAATAGCATTCTCGCGCTACTTCCTGGTTTCCCCGGACTGTCCCCCCTAGGTTCGTTTCCGGGGTTGAGAATTTCATCATAAAGTGGTTTATCAAGACGACAACTCTGGATTCCCTTAGGAAGTTTCTTCCCAAGATGACGTTATAAGCGTGTAATTTTTCAACTATAGTGAAGTTTAGAATCATAATTTTGTTTGCTATCCCGTTTCCCATGGTCTTGGGTAGGGATATGATCCCGTCGGTTTCAACTTTATTGTCTCCAAAACCTGTCACATAAGATTTGTAAAGTTTTAGGTATTGAGGGCTTACCCCGAGTTTTTAAAAGCACTAAAGGATATAGTCCTTCGGTCTGAAGGAGATGTCCTTCCGAAGGAGTGTCCTTCGACCAATATGGTAATGCGTAAAAAATTTCAGTTAGGATAACGATGACTTTATCCGGAAGATCATCTAGTCCGGTCGAATTAGGGATCGTAATGCTTAGCTAAAAGCCGCTTACGATCGTCGGGTTTCTTCGGTAATCCGCGGCTAACATAGACCGGGTCCTACAACGGGTTACACCAAAGAGTGGTAGCTTGATCAGAGAGAGTTGACTCGTGAGAGCTTGCCTATAGAGGATATGACCCAGTCTGATAGTGTCAAAAAGATAGAAAGAATCGAGCTCGAAAGAGAAGCCCGAAAAGTGGTAAAACCCACTTATAGGGTGTCCTGACCAAGCCCGGTAAGGGAATTGCTGATGTCAAAAAATGACTTTCCGTTAGATCAGCATGAAATAGGGAGTTGATGAATGACAACCTCCGTTATTTGTGATTGTTTTGTTAAGTTGAGTGTTGTTCTGCTTAGGGCCTCCTCTTCCTGCTCTGCTTACTGTTCTGCTCCTTGCTCCCTGCTCCTACTCCTTGCTCCCTGCTCCTGCTCCTTGTTCCTAGCTCCTGTTCCTGTTCGTCTGCTCCCAAGGGGGAAAACCTGCATAGGGTTCGAAAACAGCTCTGACGCTCAAGCCAGTCAAGGTGCTCTTTGCAGTAAAAGAATGAATATTGATTGATCCTTTTGGGGGGGCGAGTTATGGGAACTCTGAGTTTTTGGGTCAAGAGATCGTGTCCTAAGAAGGACGATGTGGGGGGCATTTTATAGGCGATGTTAGGCCGACTATGATCAGTGGCGGTGGTGAGGCGGTTGCCGTCAAACCAATAAGAAAGTTTCCTCTCTTGGGTATCTAGGGTTTCTTTTAGAGTCTATCTCAGATCTTTGATAAGTGGAAGTTCCTAAGTTTAAGGATCCTTCGGCAAACGGAAAGTGCAGGTCGGAATACCTCGCTTTGGAAATAGTGATAAAAATCGCCGATCAAAGATATCACAGGACGAGGAAGATGATGCACCCGAAAAGGTTACACACCCAAGCGGAGGTATCAAGTAGTAATCCGGCAAAGCCGGGATCGATCCAAGGATAGGAAGGCAATTTGGATATCGAAGGGTCTTATCCCTCGGTCTAGATATTAAAAGCTAACTTAGACTAAAAGGAGAAAAACAAAGGTAAACGAGGGTTTTGATTGAATAAGCAATGAAGAAAACAATTAAAGCAAGTAAAACTAAACTAAACAAGAAAGTAAACGGGCGAGAGAGATTCGAGAGAAGAGTCGGAGGAACAAGAGTCGGGAGACGGTAAGACTCGATTCGGGCAACAAATAAGTGAGAGAGGTGTCGAAGTCCGAGAATCCATGATGATAAACCTACGACTATGTGTAGTCCGATTTAACGTGTCAAAGTACAATCGATGTTCGACTCCTAAAGTAGATGTCTCTAAGTACTACGTATATCCGGAGATCATACTTAGTCAAACAAACGTCTAAATCGGTTAATCCCGAGTCATCGAAAGTGTCGTCTAGTCGCCTAACTATGTGAAGTGCATGACAAGACACATGAAATTATGACTTAGACTATCGATCGATATCGAATACTTCGTTTCGTCTATTAACTATGCGAAATGCTTGACAAGACACATGAAAATACGATCAAAACGATAATCGAAATAAATGAACATCAATTTATAATCAAAACATCAAATCATATTAAACATAGTCACGAATTCATCACATTTCATCTCATATAATTGACACACTAAAGTTAGCTAAACATGGTGATTAAATAAGAAATGGAAAGAAGATGATGAGAGAATCCCCCTTTTTCGATGTGGTTCGAGGCTAAGATCGTCGGAAAATATGATTCTCTAAGGTGCAGCCGATCCCCCCTTAGCAAATTTCTGGGTTCCCCATAGCGACCACCATCATCTTCTCTATTTATCACAAACCTCCATTAAAGTTAAACCCTAGCTTTCTCTCTCTAGAAATTTCTTGTCCAAAATCAAATCAAACTACATGGGAAGCAAGATCATAGCACGGGGAATGAAAGCCCTAAAGTTTCGGATCAAAAAGTTTGCCGGAAAAGTCATGAAAAGTCCGGCCAAGTTGAGTGTATTTCCGGCCAAAAGCTTGAAGATCCGGCCATGTATGCACTGTCCCGAGCCAAAGGTTGCTGTCCGAGCTGCAGGTCCGAGCTGCGGTCGCGTCCTCCATGTCGAGTAAGAGCTGCTGCTGCCCGTGCTGGAAGCTTCCATGGCCGTGCTCTGTTGCTGCTGTGCGCTACTGCAGGTCGCGTCTGTGGCAGCACCCGAGCCGGAACTGCTTTCCGTGCTCCGGTCCCTTCTCTGTCCGAGCTACCCGAGCAGCTCCCGAGCAGCTGCTGGTGCTGCAGCCCGAGCTGCTGCTCGGCCGGCCAGAGCTAGGCCGGCCTAGTGTGCTGGCCGGCCCTAGCTTTGGCCGGATCCTCCTTCTTCTCTCCTGTCTTTCTCTTCAAACACTCTAACTTCCAAGAACACTAAAACCCTAAAGTTCTAGCCTCCTTCTCTCTCTCCTTTCTTTCCCAAGCTTGAAGATCATGAATAGTGTCCCAACTTGTGTTTACACAACCCTAGACTTAGTCAAACTTGACTAAGTCTTAGGCCATTTTGACTTGGTCCAAAAAGGTGCCCATAGAATCTCTACTATTCTCTTCCTTTTTGGGCTCTTGGGTTGGGCTTCTTTCTAAAGCAAGGGAGTGCCTTCATCTTGTCTCTACATTTAAAACCAAGGGGGGGTGCCTTCATAGAATCCTTGTTTCAAGACCGAACCTCGGCTTCTTTCATTCACAACTTCTCCGTCCGAACTCCGAATCGACTTCCGTTTTCACCGTCGGACTCGTCATTGACTTCACTTGTTGTTTGACTTCTGATTTTGACCAAAATACCCCTGGTGCTCTTTTCTTCCCTTTTGCCGCATAAGATGAAAATGTGATAATTCGCTCTCTTTATTCCGAATTACATGCCAAACCCCAAATAAACTACCTAACCATAAAAACACATACATAATTTGAAATAAAACTCGAAAAGAACTAACTAATCAAAGTTAAGTGACCTAAATGTGGCATTTTCACGCCACATCAAACATCCCCAAACTTAGAATTTGCTAGTCCTCGAGCAAACAAACAAAATAAGACAATAAAGTAAACCTAGCTCACTTTCGGAGGACTCCCGGTTGCATTTAGCGTATGCAACAAGCCTTTAAACCTTTAGGTTACCCCTAAAGGACGAGTTTTGTCTCGTGAGGGTTTCCAGTGAATACACCCACAAAGTTCTAGATTTCCAAGAGACATAAGGGTCCAACTATCGATGCAAATAAGGTGATGATCAACAAGTGAGAGACTTAAGTATGTCAAACATATGCATCAAACTAATAAACACAAAAGCATGCTAAGAGTCTCCTCACTAATAGTTTCATACTCAAGTGCAAGTGTCCCATCATTATGAGCATCATCCAAGTCTAAAGTAACAAAACCTTGTTCCCTATCATAGCACATTTCGCCTCGACTTTGGCCTCACGGTCATACGCTCTTAAACATGAAATCACTCAAAACGAATTGTAATGGTTTACTCTCATATGTGAGCATGGAATAAAGTAAGCTCAACACATACAAAAATTAAATGAGGATATCAAGTTCTAAAACGAAATGATCTCTTAGGAATGGAAATGACCACTAACGGAATGGGGAAGCTCACTCACCCTTCTCACCCACTCTACCCTCTAATAATGTCTCCAAAAGGTAAACGGATACAAGTGATGGAATGGAAGATGATGAAATCCCGAGAATGTCGACGCCTTCAATGATAAAAGAACACTCAAACAACCTTTAACTTGACTTTTTGTCTTGAATACTTTATTTTCCACAACACTTACACAAACACAAAATAACACATATAAACACTTTCTTTCTTTTTTTTTCTTTCCTTTTTTTCGTTCTTTTTTTCTTCTTTTCACTTTTCTCTTTTTTTTTCTTTTTTTCCTTTTTTCCTTTTTCACTTTCTTTCCCTTTCTTTTCCTTTTTACACACATACCCAAACACCAAAATAAAAATACAACTAGTATTCTCAACAAATCACCTTTACTTTCACATTTTGCTTTCACATCCTTCCTTCTTTACTTTTCATGCCTTCATTCTCGAGTGTAGTATGATAAATGGATGATGTGAGTATCCGTTTCCCTAAAGTTGACACTATTATCGGGTTTCATGGACTACAAGAGTAAGGTTTATTCGCTATCCTGATGTCACTCCTAAGTGGCTAAGGAAATTGAGCTCATGAGATCGTCTAAGCTCTATTAAAAGTCGCGAAGTTGAGTAGCTCTTCATTCTACTCGGAGTTAGCGCGGAAGAGTACACTCAAAGGCAATAAAAAGGCTCAGATATCTCACATGGGTTTAAGTCTCCACTAATGACTATTTTAGGTCACTTAGAAGTGTTCCTTCTTCCTTAAGATGCTACTCACATGATAAGACACCAACACCAAAGGACTCAACATTCATGAAAAGACTAAGAGCATGCATAAGATTTATCGAGAAAGACACACATGCATCAACATACTTAAGAAACCACTAGAGTCATACCAAATCTACCCAAAATTTTTCAAATTTGGTCAATTTGTTGAACCCTCTTGTCTTTTGAAATCTAAGGTCATGATGTCATGCGACCAAAAGGTCGTATCCCTATCCCCAAACTTAAAACTAACATTGTCCTCAATGTTCTAAGCATATACTCACCAAAAGATAAGAGGTACAATAAGTTAAAGAGAAGAGTGGAAGGATATTACCATAGCCGACGGAGATAAAAATTTATACTACCAAGACTTGTGTATTCCAGTTCCAAGTTGATGATAAGCCCATCGCCATCCCCAAACTTGGAACGAACCACGTCCCAAAAGTATACAAAGTGAGAAATACTCCTAACACATCAATATAAAACATAAGAATGAAGCATAAGCATGACCACATAAAAATGACCACTCACGCAAGATCACTCGATTGCGTCGAACCATGCAATTAGTCATTGATTCTCTTGCTTTCACAAGAGCACGAGTTAGGTCTCGTGGAGGGTTTCCAGAGATGATACCCACAAACATCAAAGCCCATCTTAATCGGTTCAACAATCATAAAGCAAAAGACGAAAGATTTGGGGATCAACCCAAAGAAAAGATGTAACCGATAAGAACCGTCTCACAATAATATAATGACATAGGTATATTTGTGAGGCGGCCACAAGGAAGAGGTAATCCCCAAACTTGAATGACGAAAAGACAACAAAGTTTGGCATACTAATAGAGGGGGCATGCATTTCACCAAAATGATCTACAAAGGTCTCAGGAATCAAACTAGTCATGTTGTTATGGTCCTGAGCATTAATAGTATTGCCCCTTTGAACTACCGGTGCAAGCATATATATATCACAAGTAGGGAATAATTGTAGAGAGAATGAGGGTTTAGGTCTATCAACTGGTTTTGGCTCAGATTTCGACTTAAAAGCCTCGTAACACATTTAACACTAGCACTAGGTGTATTACCCTCACCTATACCCTTGGAATTTGTTGGAGTTTGGGGTTGGGAAACCCTTTTCTCGATGTCTTTCAATTTTTCCTCCATCTCTTTAAGGGCGTGCAAGGTGTTTTGGCTAATCTGAGTTTCTGCCTCATAAAATGATTTCGAAACATTTTCAAGAGTCCTCTCACGATAAGACGCATAAGTGAAACCAACTAAGGGCTCTTGAAGATTCTCACAATCATTTGTAAAGGCATCACTCCTTGAACTTATGGTCTTCATATGAGTGTCCACGACATTTGTGCATCCTAGTGAGATATCCCGACAAGGAGAAATAGTGGGGCATTCACCCGCTAGGTGTTCTCGACTTGCACAAATGCTACAGACACTATCAATCACCAAATCACAATCATGCATATCTATAAATTCTTTCCGAGCCATGTAGGCAATTTTATCTTCTACTTCCCTTATCTCCTTTAAAAAGCATATGCCTCCTTTTGAGTAACAGTTTCCTTCGGCTATATCTCCGTCACTCTTAACGGGTGTGTCCCAATCTTGGACTTTCTCCGCTAAGAGGTCGAGATACTCCCAAGCCTCATTAGGACTTTTACTCATAAACTCTCCGTTGCACATCACTTCCACGAAGTGTTTCATTTTGGAGGTCAAGCCATCGTAAAAGAACCCGATGACCCTCCATATTTCATAGTTATGATGTGGACATGCGAGAAGGAGGTCTTTAAATCTCTCCCAACACCCAAAGAAGGTCTCCTCTTTGTGTTGCTCAAAATTCATAATTTCTCTTCTTAAGGTGTTGGTTCGATGGATTGGGAAAAACTTTTTTAAAAACACCCTAGTCATCTCATCCCAACTTCTTATAGTCCT
>BEHA01001043.1:0-10543 GCA_002897215.1 Eschscholzia californica subsp. californica | reverse complement strand
CTTTGTCCGTTTGGAAGCTCGCATCCACATGGCCTTCTACGATTAGTTCATCTTTCCCGCCATATACCAAGAAGTGATCCTTTGTCCTTCTCAAGTACTTCAGGATATTTTTGGCTGCAGTCCAGTGTTTCTCACCTGGATTAGATTGGTAACGACTACACATGCTCAGAGCATATGAGACGTCTGGGCGAGTGCAGACCATGGCGTACATGATAGATCCTATTGCCGAGGCATAAGGCACCTTCTTCATGTGTGCTAGCTCATCAGGATCTCGGGGACACTGAGTCTTGCTTAGCGTCGTACCATGTGTCATGGGTAGGAATCTTCTTTTAGAGTCTTCCATCTTGAACCTCCCAAGAATCTTATCGATATAAGTCTCTTGACTGAGTCCAATCATCCTCTTCGATCTATCTCTATAGATCTTGATGCCCAATATGTATTCTGCATCTCCTAGGTCTTTCATTGAAAAACACTTCCTAAGCCACTCTTTCACGGAGTCAAGCATAGGAATGTCATTTCCAACGATCAGTATGTCATCCACATACAGGACCAAGAAAACTAGGTTGCTCCCACTAACCTTCTTGTATACACAAGATTCCTCTTCATTCTTCAGAAAACCAAACTCTTTGATTTTCTCGTCGAATCGAAGATTCCAGCTCCGACTTGCTTGCTTCAACCCGTAGATGGACCTTTGAAGCTTGCAAACCTTTCCAGCATTCTCGGAATCCTCAAAACCCTCAGGCTGTGTCATGTACACATCCTCTTCCAGTTTACCGTTCAGGAAGGCGGTTTTGACATCCATTTGCCAAATCTCATAATCGTAATGAGCTGCAATTGCTAGAATAATCCTAATGGACTTAAGCATCGCGACAGGGGAAAAGGTTTCTTCGTAGTCTATACCCTGGACTTGTCTGTAACCTTTTGCCACGAGTCTAGCTTTGAAAACGCTCACGTTTCCATCCTTGTCTGTTTTCATCTTGAAAATCCATTTGCATCCGATGGGTTTTACTCCATCGGGCAAATCAACCAAGTTCCAAACTTGATTCTCAGACATGGATTCCATTTCGGATTTCATGGCTCCCAGCCATTTTTCGGAGTCTGGGCTCGTCATAGCTTCTTTGTAGGTGCTGGGTTCATCATCCTCTACCAACAACAACTCTTGTCGTTGAGATAACTCAATCAGCCTTGCGGACCTACGCGGGGCTTCAGCAACAGTTGAGACATTCTCAACTCCTTGAGGGTTCTCCTGCGAATCACATTCGCTCTGCGCGGGAGGATCTCCGAGATCTACCATCTCATCCTCTCTTTCCTTCTCTATCGGCTTATAATAGTTAGGAATCGCGACTTCTGACATCGGTACAACGACGTCAGTTTGTTGCTCAGATCGAACTTCTTCGATCTCTATATTTCTCCCACTTGTCTTCTTGGAAAGGAACTCCTTTTCAAGGAAGACACCATCACGAGCAACAAACACTTTGTTCTCTGATGGGTTGTAGAAGTAATACCCCTTTGTCTCTTTCGGATAACCGACGAAGAGACACTTGTCTGATCTTGGTGCTAGTTTATCTCCTTGTAAACGCTTTACATAAACATCGCAACCCCAGACTTTGAGAAAAGACAACTTTGGAACCTTTCCAGTCCATATCTCATATGGCGTCTTTTCTACAGCTTTTGACGGAGCTCGGTTAAGTGTGAAAGCAGCCGTTTCTAGAGCATACCCCCAGAAAGTGTTAGGAAGATCGGATAAGTTCATCATCGATCGAACCATGTCCATCAATGTTCGATTCCTCCTCTCGGACACACCGTTCATCTGAGGTGTTCCTGGAGGAGTGAGTTGTGAAACTATTCCGCAACTCCGAAGATGATCCTCAAACTCTTGACTCAAATACTCACCACCTCGATCCGATCGAATGGCTTTTATTTTCTTGCCAAGCTGATTCTCTACTTCATTCTGGAATTGTTTGAACACTTCAAACGATTCCGACTTATGCCTCATTAGATATACGTAACCATATCTAGTGAAGTCATCTGTGAACGTTATGAAGTAGCCATAGTTACCTCTCGCAAGTGTACTCATAGGTCCACATACATCCGTATGTATCAGTCCTAAAGGTTCACTCACCCGATCTCCTTTCCCCTTGAAGGACGATCTTGTCATCTTGCCTACTAAGCATGGCTCACATGTATCGTACGATTCCAAATCACACGATCCCAGAAGTCCATCTGAATGAAGCTTCTGCATGCGTTTCATGTTAATGTGACCCAAACGACAATGCCAGAGATAGCTTTGGTTAGAATCATGAGTACGAAGCCGTTTCGTGTCTATGTTCAGGATTTCGTCTTCTATGTTCACTACATAAAGACCATTACGCAGCTTAGCACTGGTATAGAACATCTCACCTTTGTATAAAGAACAACTCTTGTCCTTTATTATAGCGTGATATCCCTCTTTGTCTAACACCGATGCAGAGATGATGTTCCTCGATATAGTGGGTACATAATAGCAATTACGTAGCACTAATATCAACCCAGTCTCTAAACTGAGCTCGAAAGTTCCTACAGCCACAGCAGCAACTCTTGCCTTATTTGCGACTCGTAGAACCATCTCGCTCTTCGTCAGATACCTGACCTCCTTGAGCTCATCTAATTCTGAAATTATATGTGCTCCACATCCGGTATCATATACCCATGAGGGAGAGTCAGCCATATCTGCCAAATTGACCTCTATAACATAGGCACCGACTTCCACTTCCCTGTAGCTCTATTACGCTTTCTTTCTTTGAAGCATCGAGAACTCTTCTCTGATCTTCCTCCCAATCTAGAAAGTCGTATAGATCTCTATCTAAACGTGAACTAATACTATTTGCCATCTCTACTCTACAGAAACAAAATAAGGATTTTGCTAAGTACTATATTCAATGTTTACGCAAAAACACTTTTTGCCATATTATTCAATGAAAAAACGTCCCCCTATGAATAATACGATTACAAGATAGAACAATTCTATGGCCATACTAGAACCCGCATTCACATCCATACATACATAATAATATGACATTCATAAAACACCCAAGTATGTATGAGATTCGCTTACTTAGGTCGAATCTAGGTTTGCTATGTACTAGATAGCTTTTCGGGAGATACTACCCACATCTCTATGTCTAACGTGCCTTAAGTCCAACTAATGGCTCGTTTGGTTTTATCCTAAAAGATTTTGAAATCGTTTTGGAAAAACTCCGATTCAGGCTTTGGTTGGCCCGGGTCGCTTTCGGAAAAAATATGGTCTAAGTCGGAAGAAGAAAATAGAAACCTCCCACTTAAGTCAAGGCCCAAAAGACCCGAGTCTAACTCCAAAGACTTAAGTCAAACTTGGTCAAGGGACCCTTTGACTAGACCCAGTCAAGTCTCGGTCAAGGTCCGAGCCAAGGTCGGACCCGGATTGGCACGTTCCAGGCCGTGCCAAGTCCCCCGGGTGGACGCGTCCTGGCCCTAGGCCAGACGCTTCCCAGCCCCACAGACACGTCCTAGACGCTCTGTCCAAGCCCATGCTTCTCGGACTCCCAGTCCGAGACAGCTTCTAGTCTCACCTGACGCGTCCCAGACGCGTTCTGGAAGGTATAGTCCCGGTCGCGTCCGGATTCTCAATCCGAGACGCGTCCGGACTTCTCTATGGTCGCATCTGGAAGACGCGACCTCAGGTGCCAGACCCTGATCCTTCGGGATCCCTGTCCGAGACGCTCTCGGACTCCCAGTCCGAGACGCTCTCGGACGCGTCTTTCTGTCCGAGAATAGCTCGGACGCGTCCTTATCCGAGGCACTCTCGGAATCCCAGTCCGGGAAGGACTGGGACGCGTCCTGGGCGTCCGCGACTGATTTAGAAATCAAGAGGTGGTTCTGGTATTTATAGCTCTAACGGTACCCTTATGAAGATCTTATTTAAGTTAGGGATTGTGATCCGGTTAAAGTGATGTTTCAAAGATTAACAACAAAATCTCAAAGATTGACTTAACAAGTATGGTATTATGGTTGGAAATTAGTTATGGTTATATGAGTAACATTTCCCTAGATAGGAAAACAAAATCATCAATGATTCTCCTAGTTATTATTTATCTTGGTAATTTAAAGCAAATATGAAAAGATAAGATCCTATTGGGATCAAAACTGATTTCCTTATGGATTAATTTCATTTTGGCTCTTTTAAACTGATAACGTCCCAAAATCGCCACCTAAAGATGACCCGATTCCAAAAAAGGTTACTAAACTATTTTTTTGTCTGATTTTCTAATGACATGTATTTTAGTCTCAAGATTTCCCATTTCTTATCTTTTCATTTGCATCTTAATCGAGTAGTTAGTTAATTCTAGTCAGATTATTCGTTATCTTATGTTAAACGTAAGTCTGAATGATTTATTAACCTTTGTTTTTTCCTAAGAGGATCTTGTCAAATTGTTAGTTGAAACATGATTTGCAAGTGTTGAATGATTCGAAATAAACACTATGTCTCTAACAAGGCCGACTTTATTCGCATAATGTCTGCATTCTCATGTTCCTCTTTAGATGACGATATTGACCTTCATACAGAGCGGCTAACTATGACGAATGCCCTACCTATGTACATGACATCGAATATTGACCGATTTGATATCACCCTTTAATTCGAATTAGCAAAAACAATGTCTCCTTGCATAATATGGTTTCCAAACATTCATGATCCACATGATAAGTTCCTATATGATTTCTGGTAGAATCAGAAAGTATTAGAGATTTTTGAAATTATGGTTTCTAAAGTTAGGAGATTTAAAAAATTATGATAGAGATATTTGGCATGACGGTTTACGATGTTGTTAAATTTTCTGAAATTGTGGTGTATGAATAGGAGTAATCTGAAATTTAGTTTCTAAAATTGAGAAGTTTATTTCTACAATAGGGATGTTTATGAATTGAAAATTTTGTTTATAATGTTAAGACATTAGAGTTTCTAAAATAATCATCCAACTAGTAGGAAAAAGATGACCAGAGAACTTATTTCTGAAAATAGGAAAGTTATTCCAGAGAGTGGGTCGTTGATTTTTTTTTTCTGTTGAAAGTCAATGCATTAAAATAAGAGTCTATTACAATAACCAAAGTAGAAAAACAAAATTACAATAAGCAAAGTAGAAAAACAAAATAAGAGAACTAAGGAATTGCATAAGATAACTTCGATTTGTATAGCATTCTTCATTCTGTAGCCTCAAGTCTGGCAGCTCTTATTGAGAATGATATGAAATTTGGTCTTAAGAGTCCTTCTTGTTGGTTGAAAGATGAAACTTGTACCTAACTTCTGTAACAATGAAGATGGATTAAACATACACTCATAGTTTCAAGAAGAAACGAGGGTGTCTGCAAGATGGAACAAAAAGATGATTCTGGATTATCCCGCCAGTATTCTCCATATAAGACCATATCCGCTCGAGTTCTTTATAGTATAATCAGGTCAGATACCTGTAAATGGGATCGCCGTCATATCCCGAGTATAAATACCCAGCTAATCTGACAAACAATCGCAAATGAATTGCGACAAGAGGTGGAAGTGAAAATGTTACGGAACTTGGATAAAGAGTTAAATCTATTTGATAACCAAAGATAAAGGTAAGCAACAAAAAGTGAGTTGGAAGATAAGCAACAAAAGGCCGCGGCTTTGGGGAATAAAGAAAATTCTCCGGGGAATAAAGACTTTTCTTAAAACTAGTCAAATAAGATTGACTTTTATGTTTCTTTTTTATTGCTAAGGGGCTTTTACTTTTAGAAGATGCTATAGAAAAAGGCTCCTTCATCTCATCACTTCTTTCTACCACCTCATCTTCTCGCCACCTCATCTTCTCGCCACCTCATCTTCTTCTCGGCGATGGTCGCCGGCCGGCCAATTTTTCGGCCGGCGACCTTCAGACATAAAAAAAAATAAAAAATTTCTCTCTTCCTCTCTCTCTCTCTAACACTCCGGCGAAGGGAGACCTTTGCCGGAGGTCTGGTCTGTCCATGACAGACCAGATCCAGTCTGTTCGTGGACAGACCAGATCCGGTCTGTCCGTGGACAGACATTCGCCGGAGGTCTGGTCTGTCCATGAACAGACCGGATCTGGTCTGTTCGTGGACAGACCAGATCTGGTATGTCCGTGGACAGACCCTGAAGGTCTGTCCGTGGACAGACCAGACCTCCGGCGAAGGTCTCCCTTCGCCGGAGTGTTAGAGAGAGAGAAAGGAAGAGAGAAAAAAAAAATGTTTGAAGGTCGCCGGCCGGAAAATTGGTCGGCCGGCGACCTTCGCCGGAGAAGATGATGAGGTGGCGAGAAGATGAAGTGGCAGATAGAACAGATGAGATGGAGGAGAACTTTCAAAAAAATGTATTCTGTATTCCCCATAAAAATATATTCCCCAGAGAATTTTCAAAAAAATCTGGATTCCCTCGAGAATTTATTCCCCGAAGAATTTTCTTTATTCCCCAAAGCCGCGGCCCAACAAAACTGCACGACAAAGGCACCTATAAGTGAAATTGGGACATTGATGAATTGGGAAATTAGGGTTTCTGATAATAGGAAGAAGATGATGAATAAATTTATAAAGGTACCTATATATGATTAAAACTTAATTCACATTAAAAAATTTAAAACTTAATTCACGTTAAAAAATTTAATTTTCTTATAACAGCCAAATATTTTAAAACTTAATTCACATTAAAAAGTTTAATTTTCTTTCCATCAGAAGAAAATGGTTTTCACATCCAACACTTTTACACGTATCAAAATAACCCTTAGAAATGTAAAAAGATACAAATAGAGATGTAAATTCAAAACTGATTTAATTCTTTCATTTACACAAGTACTTATAGACGTTACACGAGATCTATTTACATAATTAGAAGTATAAATAGATGAACAATATAAGTTACTTATGAATAGTGAATAATAATATGTGCAATGATTGACGACAGTTAGATCGAGACTTGTACTTCCTTTGTTTGCCTTCATGTTATTTGGACATATCATTATAAAGTGATTGGGTATAACATCCCAAATCAATATAAATCTTATTTCAATATTATTTCAATAATTTTCCTTAGAAACTTTTGTATTTCGGAATTATTTTTTTTCACGTAAAGCTGTTGCCTAACTATAATTAAATCTAATAATGACATAATAGACATTATGAAATTGGCCAGCACTCACAGATGAGTATTTAAAATCTTTCCAAAACTAGGAATTTTGATCAAAGAAGATTGAATTATCTATATGTGGAGGGATACAAACGGGCTACCAGTGATAAATTTGACTTGAACAGAACCTGAAAAAGAGAAAAGTAGCCCTTACTTCTCATAACATCTTTCAAACAAGCTATAATACCAGGTAAAGAATTAGAGATTTAGAAAATCGTAAAGAAGAGAGAGAGAGAGAGAGAGAGAGAGAGAAAGATAAAGAGAGAGAGAGAGAGAGGATCTGCTACCGTTGTGGCTCGATGATGTATAGGGAAATGTTTTCTTCCTCAACCGTCGCCACTACTTGGAGAGATCTCTCTCTTTAGGGTTCTTGTTAGGGATAGAACTGGCGGCTGCACCGCTGCAACGACTTTAGTAGTAGGGATTGAATATACAAAGGGGATTTCGTCCTCAACCGTCCGATTATTATCGGAGATACAAACCCTTGGCTGCTTCCCGGCGCAACGATGATGTACTTACTCAACATACGTGGTATGCTAGCAACTCAAGACGTGGTGGAAATCCAACTGTAGTTGCAATTCAAGGGCCCACGGGTTAGAATCTTCACTTTAGACCCATGGGTTTATGAAGTTTGCTAATTTCGGTCACATTCAGTTTAACTTGATTACAGTTTACTCCCTGTTTGGACATTGTTTTATCATTAAGTCAGGACAAATTGTAACTGTTTATATTATATCGATAATGATAAACTTCCAAAAAGTTTTACAAAAAATTGCACAAAATGTTGATGTGGACTAGAGACTAACCCAAATTCACAAAGCTTAATATTAACGGGAAGATCGTTATGTCAATACTGGGTTGACTCACCGAGTTCATTAGAACTGAAAACCTAGTCGACTTTTGGAACCAAAATTCATTTGAAGCAAATCAAAACCGATAGGTCCTCCTCCGCTTTGTTACTCAACCGAAAAGAGAGAGAAATCAAGAACAATGTCAGAAGAGAGAGAGAAAGAGAGAGAGAGAGAGAGAGAGAGAGAGAGAGAGAGTTTGCAAGAACACTGCTCAAAGAAGAACAAAGAGATCGATCGTACAAGCCCCGAAGAAGAACAGTCGACAAGCGAGTAAGTGATTGAATTGTTTTTTCAGAACAACTTACTCCACAAGGATGGGTATTCAGTGCCTCCAAAATTTGGGGTAAATTATTCAAGAAGTTTTCTTTCCGAAAAGTTCAATCCCGATCAATCATATTATATTCATCAAGGGAGGATGAATCAAGGATTTTATTTTCATGGTTCGTATGATTACCAATGAAATCCTAGAGTACCCCTAAGAAAAAATTGATCACAACCTCCATCATATTATTACCCATCACCATCTCAACCATCGCAACCTCCATCTCATTATTATGAGACACCTTCTCCACCATCACAACCTCCATCTTATTATTATCCAACACCATCTCCATGTTGGGTTTCGTAGTCACCTGGTGTTCTAATCGGAATCTCAAACGTCTAATATGTCTAACATTAGCTACAAGGATCACATGTAAGAACTAAAGATGAACTAGAGCGGGATAGAGATTATACCTGAATCACTTCCCTCAAACTAAATCTGATGCCTTTCTCTCGGAGATCAGAATTTCAAATTGCAGCTCCTCTACTTCAGAAACCTGAGCAAACAACTTGATCTCCCGCCATTAGAGTCAGCTAGGTCCTTATTAGGAGGTTGAGATGAAAAACTCTTCTTCTTTAACTAGATAGATAAGTTAGGAGCATTTTCTCTAAAATCTATCTCTCTCTCTACTTAATGGTCTTAGAGATGGATTTTCTCTAAAGAAAAATCCACACCTTTTCTGTTCTAATATAGACCTTATATAAAGACCCTAGAGATAGAATCTCATTTGAAATGGTATTCAATATTAGCCACAACAAAGATAAAATTCAAATTCCCAATCTGAACAGGATTCCAGTACGGGATTTCTGTCCCATCTTGGACCCCTATATGTGGTCGGTCAGGGCATCCCCTTTAGTGGGTTGGGTGACCGCCCCATAGCTTTTGTCGGCTATAACATGGCCAAGTCATTCCTCTTGATCATGGCCTCCCTTGTAGACCCAGTTCTCCTATATTTGCCCGGTAGACACGGGTTATACCCTCCTCCTTACTAAATCCTTGATGAAGGGGTGTTACATTATCATTATTTGACTATCACACCTTTCGGTCAAAATTTGTAATCTTTTATAAAAAAAAACAAAAAAAAAAAATCATGTTTTGTTTTGTGGAGAAGCTTCAATGCCCCTCAACCTCTTGGGGTCAAATTTGCATGCGCTTTATATCAAAGGAGCTCAATTTTTCACATATGTAAAGACATGTGTATGGTTATATCAATATATAGTCAAGTCGTAATTTAGTCTAATATAGATTGACTTGATTAGTAGGTATCAAAATGTCATGTAATAAACATGAAGAGACCATTAAATGATTTTTAATTTGATGAAGGACCAAATTAAAAATAAAAGTAGGGGGTTATTGTCCCACCATTTGGACTTCTTCTCAATTCACCAATTCTTGCTTGAGTGTGACTCCCTTCCATCACAAAATGGATTCCAAGGTGAAAAGGAACCTAAGTTGAAGATCAATTCAATCAATCAATGAACTTTAGGCTATTGATCAAGGTACGATCCGTGATTATATTCATCTCTTTGAATCTTTTGGAGGGCAACTATATAGTTCAGATTATATATGCTTAGAGCAAATCCAATGGGGAGGAGTCCCGGGCCCTTAATTCAAATTAAGGGCCCGGGACACCCCTTCCTCCCCATTGGACTCCAGCCGGTCCCGGGAGGAGGGCGGAGGCAAATAAGGGGCGGCCCCTTATTAGGGGCCGGCCCTTTGCTCCCCAAGGGACCGTTGGGGCTCCCCAACGGTCACATTGGGGAGCAAATCCCACCGTTGGATCACATCCAACGGTGATCCAACGGTGGGATTATTTTTTTTCTTTTATTTTTTTTTTTGTAAAAAGAAAATAAAAATAAATAAAATAACTCATTAATTTAAAAACATAAAAAACTTGAATAAAAAAACTTAAACAAAAAAAACTTAAACTTAAAAAACTTGAATAAAAAAACTTAAATTTAAAAAACTTGAATAAAAAAACTTAAAGAAACTTCAAATTTAAGGGCCCGGGACCGCTCCCCATTGGAGCTGATTTTGAGGGTCTGAGCCCGGGCCCTTAAATTTGAATGAAAAGGTGAAATAAGGGCCCTGGGACCGCTCCCCATTGGACTTGCTCTTACTATGTGGTGAATGTTTTATTAGTCTATATGCATGTAGTTAATTTTAACTAACACAGACATC
>BEHA01001039.1:0-20077 GCA_002897215.1 Eschscholzia californica subsp. californica | reverse complement strand
CTTGTTTACCTTCTTTTTCACTCTCCTTCCTATCTTCCATCAGATGGTCTTCATCCATTTTCACAGACTCGACATCACCATTCTCTTTACTATCTTCTTCCATTCCTTTCCCATTTTCATCTTCCATCTTTTTTTCCACAGTTTCACCAGCATTCTCAGGCAAAGAAGAATTGTCTGTAGAAGAAACCTTTGGAACTTCAGCCATGACCTCTCCCTCCACCATTACTACTACTCCAGATTTTCAGCCTTCAGGTATCGTCTGTAATTGTTAAACATTAAAAAGCTCAATCAGACCAAATGCAAAGTTTACTATCTAACTACAGATGACAAAATAACCAGACAGAGACCTCAAGAAAATGAAAAAGGAAACTCCACAAGAGTATGTCAAACCCAGACCTCTCAATGCCAAAATTCAACCTAAAATGCCCTAAAACTGATTAAAAATGTGAAACCCAAGAACTAAAATTGAGCCTAAAAGAGAAATTCATTACTGAAGAACACTTCAAGAATCAATGCAGTAAATGCAAGAACTAGGGCTTTTCAGAAAATCCCACCTACAGACTTCTTATGTTACATGATCTTCTTGAGTTAAAACAAGAATTTAACTAGAACAGTTGAAAATCAAATTTTCAGCAAACCCAAGTACGAACATATGTAGTAAGAGAAAAAGGTTCACTATAAATTTCATAAACCCTAATAAGTTACTATATATTTTCCATACTTAAAACTGCTTGAGAATCACTCAACTAAATGCAGAGAAAACAAAAAAAAAAGTAGTAAAATACTTAGCAAAGATTTCCAACTTACAAGAAACAAAGAGATTTTGAATTGAATCAAGATGAACGAAACAAGCAGAGATTCGTCTTCTCTTCTCCTCTCTCTCACTCTCTCTCTCTCTCTCTCTCTCTCTCTCTAGAAAAAGGACGTCCTTTTTCCCTCCTCAGAAGAAACACATTAGAAAGAGAGGCCTTTTTTTAGAATCCGGACTTCAAAATCGGATTCCAAAATAAATTTATATTCTTTGTGTTAATCGCCTAATCTTTACCAGTCACCTAAGATGATCGTACGGCTATGATTTACTTGCGTTTTTCACTATGATTTGACACGTGTCGGGTTTTCAAATTTTTCTTTTTTGGTTTCGGGAGGCAATTTTGCCACCTTTTCTACTTCAGACGTTACGAAAATAAACGTGGTGAAGAATCGGCAGTACTACATCTACATGTATGTCCACGATTTTCTTTTATAATAGTAATAGTTTTCTTTCGGTGGTAGAATTTTCGTTCCATTTTCATGATATGTGTTTAAGTTATATAATGTAGATTGATTCTACATAGTATGTAATGTGTAATTCAGAAAAGAAAAAAAAAATGTCTTTCTCAATAAAGTGTTCTGTTTTATGTTTAATTAGTTGTTGTTTGATTCAAATTTGATTTCATTTTTATCCACTAGTCTTATATGAAGTTTAACAACTGTTTATTACACATCGAAACAATTGAAGGTTAGTAGCAATTAGTCATGTTCTGATACATGAGTGTAATAAAAGTTATTTGTGTTTAACATTAGTTGCTGTTATGAACCCTTGTTACTTTGTATCTCAATTATTTTTGTCTGAACTCAATTTGTTAGTTGAGCAGTTCTAAATATTTGATGAAGCTTTCCTTTTTTTGTGCATTAGGTGTCCACCGCGTCCGTAGGACGCGGTAGATCCCTTTTGGCTAACGACATTGTGCCTAAAATACGAGGCATGAGAACGTACCTCATAGCGGTCGAATACATCTCATTGATGTGTGTATATCGGGATCGTGCGTATACGCAGACGCTTATGCATCAAGAAATTCATCTTTACACCATCCACTACTATACATACACCAGTAATTCGCATTTCCTATGCGAATCACCGGTATCTGTCTAATCCTAGATGGTCTAGAAATGAATTTCTCGAAGCATAAGCGTCTGCGTGTACGCACGATCTCAATATACACACACCAATGAGATGTAGTTGACCACTATGAGGTATGTTCTCATGCCTCATATGTTAGACACGACGCCGTTAGCCAAAAGGGATCTACCGCGTCCGTAGGACGCGGTGGACACCTAGTTTAATTAATCACCCTCAAAATTAGCTCACAAAATTCTTATGGAAACATATGGATGTTGGGAAGTAAACACACAACATATATTAAAGATAAATATCAACTAAGGAAAATTATTACATGAGAAAAAGAGATTGATACGCTTTTAATAGAAATCAAAAGAAAGAACTTGAGCCACAGTCATTCATTCACTTTTCAAAGACGATAAAAACATATAGCGTTATAGAGAGGGATTACTTCAAGTATTCAACTAAAAAATTACTTGAAAAAGGTAAATAGTACAAAAACTATAGAAAAAATGTAATTAAACTGTACTATAGTTTTGGATGTGTTGCCAATTTGCATAACCGTTTTTCTAGAGAGAGAAAAAGATATCGAGTTCTAGTTTCCGGCGAAGCGACCTCTTCTATGTCTTCTTGTTTTTCTGTTTTTCTGAATCCTCTTCTATGTAGATTTCTCTTATCACCAACAATGGAAAGAAATGGTTACTTTTCATGGGTGTTGATTACACTTTGTTTGTGATCTCCCTTAGTATCAGGAAAAACCCTAGATTCCATTCCCTTTACCTTTCATTTCTAGATCTCCAAATCACATTTGATCAAGAAACCCTAGATTTATCAGAAAACCCTAGATTCAATTCCATGAAATGATGAAACCCTAAGTTTGTTTAGTCAAAAAAGAAATGATCCGATTTTGATCCGAAAACCCTAGATTTAGATTTGGCAATAATTGATGATGCTCTTCGTCAAGCTTTCATGCCTAAACATGATTATGAAACCGATCTAGTGGTCTGTTAAGTGGAGGTGGTGGTGGCGGGCTCTATGATTCAGTGGTGGTGTGGTGGCGGTGGTGTGAAGTAATTAAGAAGATGGATGTGTTTAATGGGGAAGGTGGTGGTGGTGGTGGTGTACTTTGTGATGACGACGACTTTTTCTATGGTGATGGCGGTTTTCCGGTGATGACAGCGGTTTTCCGACGACTATGGCGGTTTTCCGGCGACATTGGTGGACTTCTGGCGAAAGCGATGAAGATGTATTTTTTAGTATTTTCTTTTTGTATTATGTGATATTTTGTTGACCTTTAGGATCTTTTCATCCTTGATCTATAGAATCCTTTCATCTTTCGACCATTAGGCTCTTTTATTGAGGGTCTTTTATTGAGTCGGTGTCTAGTCCAATTTCACTCTTATTCACGAGGCACTTTGTATTTATTGGTATGCAACTCTCATGAAGTTGGAAGAGAGAAATAACAATTTCTTCCATGTAAACAATGTGATTTTATCACTTATGAATGAAAAAAAGTTTCGCTTGGTTTTCAAAAAAAATAAAAAATCAAACTGTACTATCCATTTCGAAATGTTAAAATATAAACTGCTATAAAAAAGAGAATAAACTGTATAAGAAAAATAATCGGAACATTTCTGTTGTCGATGTCTTTTTCTTTGAGATTATAATACCTGGAAAACAAAATAAAAATTAATTAATTGAAGAAACTTTCATAATGTTCAAGCATATTGAAGAATACATGCATCATTATTAACTATCCACTTCATACACTAACATTTTCCAATCTCACTCTTTTATCTTTCCTAACTAATTTCCATAAATTACTAACTCTCTGCCTATCTCTATGTGAAGTTCATCCATTTTCTTCTAAATCAAAGAATACAAAAAATAATTTAATTAAACCAACTAACATAATCAATCAATAAGGAAAAAAATAGATAAGTATATGGGAGAAAAAGATGAATCAAAAAAGATGAACAAATACAAATGATTAAACTGAATAGATCTACAACTACCATTTCTTAACATTGAATGAATATATTTAAACTGATTAAAATCTTGGACTGGTAGCACATCTATTTCTCGGAAGAACAAACAACAAACATAAACAATATCACAATAAGTTATTAAAATTAAATTGAAAATGTTACATTTCTTAGAAGAAGGAGAAGAGATTAGGAGACAGTTAGGAGATTGGAACTACATAAAGAAGAAGAAGAGATTAAGAGATGGTTAGTCAACAATAAAATCACAAAAAATGAAAGATGAAGCAGTTGCTGACTTTTTTATAGTTTATTGGCTTACTTTAGAGTTGGGAAGAGTCTCTCCAGACGGAGAAATGAGGTTTTAAAGAGAGGGAATGTAACTCCTTAAATTAGTTTGGATTTATGAGAAAAATAAGGAACATTGCAACTTGAAATAAAATTAGGCGGGTTTGAGTGAGTAATTTTAGGATTTAAAGTAGTTTTGGCGATAGATATAAGGTAGTTTTAGATTTAGTGGTTTTATTTGGGTAGTTATCGAGCAGTGGGAGAAAATCAATGATAGTTTTGACACTATTACCCTTCTTTTTAATCGATTTACATAAGGGGAATTTATAACAACCGTCAGATGTGATCTTTATGAAAATCCTAATAAAAATGAACGGTCAGACATATATCCTAAATAACTAACTGAGTTGTTTTAATATAAAAAATAGTAGGTACATGCAAGAACGGGGAAGAATGGTTCCGGAAAGAGCATGTTTTCTAAGTTAGCTCCTTTTAGAAACCTAATAGTTACTACTTTTATTCAGATAACTGTGTTTCTCTTGAACTTCGGAAGTATAATTTAAACTTAATTGTAGGTGTGAGTACTGTGAATTTTTCTCCTTTAAATCCATAGACGCTTAGTGACAAGATTATAAAATGAAAAGATGATAAGAGGGGTTTTGAAAAATTGCAACTTAAACCAATTTAAGTTGCTTGAGAGAGAAACACCGTTCTTCAAGCATCTAAAACTTTCATGGAAGGTGGAAGTTCCTACTTCCCATGAAAAAACGTCTCTTGTTTCTTTTTCCTAATCTTGTTTTTACTTAAACCAATTTTTTTTTGCATTTAATCAAAAACTTTATCAATAACATTTCTTTGACATATTATTCAAATAAGACCTTGACGATTACATGGTTTAAATGGAACTCGAAAATGAGCCAGTTTGCGTCGGTATTTTTCCTACCTAAAGGCTGAAAACATAAGCTCGAGCCTTATCCATTAATTCCTTTGCTTTGACATGAAGCTACTTCTACTTTGATTTTCCTCGTATCATCTCATTTAATGTTATGTACAACTTCGATAGAGTTGAAAACACGGATGAGTTGAGTAAACAATAGAAACTCAAGTATTAACTTCAAAAAATTTGTCAATGGCTGAAAGATCACTTTATTACTTTCAAGTGTCAACCCTTAATTAATCCCATCTAATTATTTTGCAGTTTTATGATTTCATATCCCGTCGGCTTAATATAGTTAAAATGGACACAAACTTCTTGAATCGAAACGTGAATGAAGGATTTAGTGGAGGTGAAAGGAAGCGTAACGAGATTTTGCAACTTGCGGTATTGATCAAAATTTATGTTTTAGGACTTTTTGTTAATTTATACCAATTTTATGTCAACATGCTCATAAAATATTTGCTAGTAATGTTATATTAAGATCTCCTTGTTATATCCGATCTCACAGTCTTTGCCACTAATTATCATCTGATAGGTATTACCTAGGGATCTATGAAGTGCTCTAGACGAAATATGTTACTGTTATGTGCCTTGGTGTTCTATTTTTGCCGGTTTCTAATTGGGATTATCTCTACAGGTACTTGGAGCAGATTTAGCTATTTTAGATGAAATTGATTCTGGGTTGGATGTTGATGCACTTCAAGATGTCGCTGGAGCTGTCAATTCACTTTTGACTCCCACAAATTCTGTGCTGATGATCACTCATTATCAGCGGCTTTTGGATTATATAAAGCCCTTCACATAATGGTAAGACATGTACAAAATTGAAATATTTTCCTACAACTTTTCATATTATGATCGTTAGGTCAAATCCCATCTTGAAAAATGTAACATTCGCTTGCAGAATAGGATTTTAAATTCTTAATCACAATGATAGCATGATAATTTTTTGGTTTTCAGGAATTTACAATTCCGTTGACGTTTCCTTGATACTTTTTTCAGGGAAGAAATCATACTAATCGGTGGTGTTTCGTATCTTGTTTAAGCAAATATTTTATTTGGATATGATCTTAAATAGTGATAATCTTGTAGTTATAAAATTCTGCCCATACTCGTACAATTCTGCAGAGACAATATGCTCATGTTAAATTTCAATTTGATGGATAGTTGATATACTTGTTAAATTCGATTCAATTCTTATCTTTGGGGTTTATTTAGGAGGAGGGAAGGATCGTCAAGACTGGTGATATCTCAATTGCCGAACTGCTTGAGAAGGAAGGTTTCAAGGCAATTTCTCCATAAATATTAGCCAGTGTGTGAATCTTGTTACTTTCTCAATTTCACATCTCGGCAGATTGAAATTGTAACTCGGATATTGCACAAGGAGAGGTGGTAAAGATGAGGCCTCATTTGGAGTCATGTTATTGAAAGTGGAACCCTTTTCTAGTAGGTACCTGAGTAGTTGTTTTTGTGACTCATTATGTCGTTGACTTCCCCGCTTTTGTAACTAGTTCAAGCATCACATAAGAAGCTTTAGTGGATCGGTTTGGACAAAAATAAAAAGTGGGACTTTGTGCCCAGCTTCTTTTTTTTAGAAAATTATCATTCTTGGTGATGATGACAGGCACGAAGATCCCCATACGTCACTATCCATGGTAGATCTTTTGGATGATTTTTTTATGTCAACTAAGATGATGTGTGAATAATTTATCATGATAATTGAATCAGAAGTGATAGTCAGAATGCACTAGGGCTTCACATATGAGAGTCTTAACATGACTAAAATGTGCCAAGTATAAAAGAGCTAACACCCAAGTCCCTATCTCCAAAAGGTTAAGCGCCAGGTTGATAGCTCAGCTTCGCAGTCCGGAGTCAGACATGTATTTAGTGTGCCGAACATGAAAGAGATCTACAACCCGGAACTAGAAAACTACAAACGACCATCAAGATGTTGACATGCTCGGCCCCGCAGATGAGAGTCAATAATGACTCGAATAAGCCAATCGCCTTAAAGAACCCAAACCCAAGCCCAAGCCCAAGCCAATGCCTAGATAAAGACCACTAGGAGGTTACAAAACCCAAACCCAAGCCCAAGCCACACCTAGATAAAGACCACTAGGATGTTACAAATGCTCATGCCCGCATATGAGATTCAAGTATGAGTCAACTTGAAGAGTCCACTAGAGATCTTAAGACAAAATCTACGCGAAGAGGTTAACTAATCAGCCCCACAAATGAGAATCTCGATGCAAGAAGGTTAATGAAATGGTAAAGTAGTAATCTAAAGGGTTATTTCTCGAAAGGCCCCCTACTTTATGACCAGCTTCTCGCATAGCTCCCTATTTGATCAAAAATACTTAGAAGACTCCCTTTTTCAGTTACCGTTAAATGTTCGTTAACTAATCATCACCTCTCTCTCCTCCATCTCATCATCTCTCTGTCACCTCATCGTTTTCACCGACGAAGGTCGCCGACCGATTAATTTTTCGACCGACGACGTTCAAACGAAAAAAAAGACCTCTCTCTTCTTCCCTCTACTCACTCTCTTTATACTGATTGGCGAAGGGGGGAACCCTTCAACGACCAGTATAGAGAGAGAGAGTGAGAAGAGAGAAAAAAGGAGAGGAAGAGAGAGAACAAGAAAGAGAGAAGAGGGAAGAAGAAGAAGAGATAATTTTTTATTTTTTTTTATGTTTGAAGGTCGCCGGTCGAAAAATTGGCCGGTCGGCGACCTTCACGGTGAAGACGATGAGGTGGCAGAGAGAGGTGATGAGATGGAGGAGAGATGGTGATGACTAGTTAACGGACATTTAACGGTAACTGAAAGAGGGGGCCTTCTGGGTATTTTCGATAAAGTAGGGGGCTATGCAGGAAGCTGGTCATAAAGTAGGGGTTTTTTCGGGAAATAACCCTAATCTAAAAAAAAACCAGACGACCATACTTCTTCTTTGTTCCTCAGGAGCACTCCTACCCATCATCACAAATAGATTTCGATTCTTCCCGCGCTTCTTCTTCTTCTTCTTTGCAACTTCTATGTGTCTGTAATCAGATCTCTCTGTAAAAGGATTATACAAATTTGACAACTTTATTAGTCAGAGGGAGAAGTGAAATTGGTATGATTTCATCTGGGTTAGTTTCAGATCCGATTCATAGCTTTAATTTTGCTTTACCCATAACTATTATTCTGTTTTCATTTTCATTTTGTGGATTTTCAGAGTTGAAGGGTGAATCGTTGGGTTTGTTTGTGAGATTTGGGATTTCCAGAGAAAAAGAAAGAAAGGTATTAGTTTTCATGGGTACCCATTTAATTTTATCTATTATTTTCTTATATACTTATACTGTAACTTACCCATTAATACAAGTCTAAACTTGTGACACCCCAAACCTTAGTAGTTGTCGATATTGTCTTCGCTTTTGCCACCTCACTCCCATGCCCACTTGTACAAGGTTTTGCTCTGGGTGAAGGCTCCACGAGCCCACCCAAAAGGCCTCGGTATTGGCGAAGACACACGATTCACCCTACCTATACGATGCGACGCCATGGACACCCACATGTATGATATTGTCGTCACTTAGCCCGTGGATGTGCATAACTTTTTGATTTCTTCAACCATAATATGGATTTCTAACTTGTTGAAGTAAAATACTAGGTTCTTTTGAATTTTTTGGATGTTTGATAACAACAATGTTAGTCAATCTTTTAAAGATTTTTCAAACCTTAATCCTCAAAGCCGAAATGACCAGTAGCTTTTTGTATAATTGTTAGCTTCTACGGTTCTTGATATATGAATATGATTTGATGTTTATGTGTAGGTTTGAGTAAGTATTGGTAATGGAAAGTGCAGATCACTATAGTTCACTAGCTGTTAATGAAGTGACATTTGGAGACTTACCTGAATGTGGAGATAATCGTGGAGTGGACGTTGTTCCCTCAACGAATGAATTGTCCATACCTAATGATGATACATTTTGTAAACCATTTGTTGGGATGGAATTTGATTCTCTCGACAAGGCATATTTCTACTACAATGAATACGCTAGGACTGTGGGTTTCAGTATTCGAAGGGCAAAAAATCGTAGATCAAATATAGATGGAGCTCTTCTTTTTCAACGATTCTGTTGTTCGAAGGAAGGTCATCGTCGTAAAAGGCGTGATAATGATGATGAAGAACCTAAGAGAATGAAAGATGGTGTCTTAGTAAAGGTGAGGAGACGAAATGTAAGGTCTATAAGAGTTGGTTGCAGTGCCAAATTAGATGTCAAAAGAACTACTGAGGGTAAGTGGGTTATCCGTAAATTTGACGAGGAACATAACCATGAATGTGCTAATCCAGGGGAAAAACATCTACTGAGGTCTCAAAGACGCATTCAATCTATTCAAGGAGATATGAGCACGAGTGACGGAAAGAGGAAGAAGCCCGAGAAAGGAGATGTGAAAGTTCTCCTCAGTTACTTCAGGGAAATGCAAACCGAGAATCCAACCTTCTTTTATGCCATACAAGGAAGCAAAGAGGACCAGTTGGTTAATTTTTTCTGGGCAGACACAAGATCAAGGATGGACTATTCTTATTTTGGGGACGTGATATACTTTAGCACTACCTATGGGGTTGACAAGTATGGATGGACATTTGCTCCAATTTTCGGTGTAAATCATCACCTGCAGTCAGTTCTGTTTGGCTGTGCAATCTTATTTAATGAAACCGAGGAGTCTTTAGCATGGTTACTGGATACATTTTTGAAAGCTATGTCTGGGCGACACCCAGTTACGATAGTTACAAATGACGATGAAGTGATGGCTAGAGCAGTTGAACGTGTTTTACCAGGAACCCATCATAGTTTATGTTTATGGAACATTTTCCAGGATGCATCCAATCATTTTAATCAGTTGAACAATGTGAATGATGGGTTTACGTCGGATCTGAAGAAATGCATCATTGAGCCCCAGTGGTGCGATGAATTTGAGTCAAGGTGGGCTTTGCTGAAAGAAAAATACGAACTTCACGATAATGAGTGGCTTGATAACATGTATAAGAAGCGACAGAGTTGGGTTCCAGTCTACTTGAGACACATTTTCCACGGAGATATGATGACTATTCAACGCACCGAGAGTATAAACTCGTACTTCCATGGATTCTTGAATGGACCACTTCCTCTTAATGAGTTTTTGAAACAGTTAAAAAAAGCACTTGACCAAAGACGTGAAGAGGAGACTTACGAAGACCTTCAATCTCTTGAAACAAGGCCTGTTTTGAAGTTGGATGTCCCAATGGAGCAACAAGCGGCTGACATGTATACAAGGTCAGCATTCAAAGAATTCCACAAGGAGTTCTGTGAGAGTTTTAGCTATATTGCGGAAGAAACAACAAGGGTGGGGGCAAATTGGACATATGCAGTGTCAAAATGGGGACAGAATAGGAATTGTCTCGTTAATATCAGTTCCTGCAACAATGATATTCAGGTGAATTGTGACTGCCAAAATTATGAATTCACAGGCATTCTATGTAAGCATATATTTAAAGTCTTTACAGTTCGAAATATTATGTTAGTTCCAGAGATCTACATTAGAAAAAGGTGGACCAAAAAAGCGAAGGTTGGGGTCTTTTTAAGTGATATCTGTAGAGAAATCGAAGCAGACTGCCAAAAATCACAAAGTCTGCGCTACAATGATCTTTGCCATCTCACTTTTAATCTTTGTGCAAAGGCCGCAGTTTCTATAGATGAATACAGAACTGCTAAGTCTACTATGGAAATGATTATAAGGGAGTTGGATAAAGCAGCCGAAGAGGATGTGAGTATATCTCAGCCTGACGTGGATCAAATCAGAAATTTTCATTTCCCAGTTGATGTAGTTAACAACATTGGTAGCTCTAATCCCCTTATAAGTGAAGAAAATAATACATTATCCCCAGGAAATCAACTTACATTACAAAATCCACAAAGGGTTGAGGGATCTAGTTTTTGGTTGTGCCTATAATTTCCTGAATGTATAAGGATGTTCAAAGAAATATATGAATGTCGCGGTTTGTTTTTCATATGAATAACTTATATGTTCGAGTTTTTGGCATTATATACACTTTCTTCATTGGATATTATAGAGAAGAAATTTCTAAATCATTTCAATTCAGTTGGAATAAATAGAATCATCTATATAAGTTACCTAGGCTAAGATACATCGGTATGATCCCAATCCCTTATAGAGGTCTGCTTTTATATTTAACTTCAAGAATGAATTTGGAGATGGTATAATACTCATCGATTACTACAATACTACTTCTATATCACAGTTCTAACACATTACTGCATTTTGTATTCTACAAGCGTAACTAATAGATGTATTATTGTTCTACGGTAGTCTGAGTAGACGTTAAGTGATTTGCATACCCTTCTGTTACGGGTAGTCCTCAAATAAATGAATGAGTATCTACATTTCAGGTTGTAAAATATTACATAATATCTTTCCTTCTACTTGTGAATTAGCTCTCTTTTTATCCATTTGAGCGGAGTGTTATAACTATCCGAAGCTTGAATATCTTCATTCTGCAAGCATTCTCTGCATCTGACTACTCAATGGACGTGACTGATAAGTCGCTTATTAAACTTGAATGACTTGATTTTGGCCTAAAATTGATTATTAAATTTCTTATCTTGGACTGGAAATGGGTCGAAATTAGTTATTTACCTAAAAACAACTGCATTTACTGACTTTGATCTTTCCATATTTGATTACATGCGTGCTACATAAGAGTTAACTATCGAAATGTGAGATGAAGTCTTCTAGCCGCATCACTTGAAGTATTATGTGTAATGGAGTTTCAGTGTATTTTACAGGATCTTCCTTCACTTGATCGAAGAACTTTTAGTTTGGTTATGTGGTTCTTGACTTCTTGCAATAAATTGGTTATGGTGGTGTGCCATTTGGTGGAGTTTTTTTTTTTCTCCTTCGATCCTCTTATTACTAACACCTAGATTTTGGTATATTTTGTCGTTTCAGATACTCAGAAACTTGTGTTGGATATCTATATTCGTTAAAAAACTTTCAGGAAAAAGAGCTATGCTAACATAAGTTATTTTTTGTGTTGGATCTGAAATTGGCTAACTCGTTAATGTTACTGTGGATAACATGTCCAAGTCACACGAATCGAATAGTTATACAGCACTTCTGCTTGTTTGGATTGAACTGTCTCTGTGCAGGTTCTACTCTCCCTTTGTGCAGTAACGGATTCCACTCTACTGTTAATTGTTTCTTGATGCTTTTACTGATCAAGAAAAAAAATCTGTAGGTTAGTATCGCTCAACCCCAGATTGAGTTCTTAGCTCCTTTTCAAATAAGATCATAATACATCATTGAATCTGTTTTTTTTTTTTATAATGTTTTTTTTATCAATTTGTTGAATGCATCTAATTGTTAGAATTCGACGTTCGCTGAGGTGTTTTAGATTTCCTCACGTAATTCGCCTTGTTGACTCGGTATACAGTAAAAGAAATTTAAACTGTCAAGATGATCAACATTAAAAAGAAATCTTGTTTGGTTCAGTCATAATATTCCTAGATATAGTTTTGTAACCTGGCTTATGATGAAAGGTAGGTTAAGAACTAAAAAGAAATTGTTTATTGAATGGGGGGGTTATTAATGATGCATCTTGCATATTCTGTAATGCAGCCGTAGAAGATATTTCTCATCTATTCTTTGATTGTAGTTACGCTAAACAAGTATGGAACTCACTGTTGAAGTCCCTATGTATTCAGCAATATTCAAAACTTGAATGGAAGCAGGAAATCACTTGGTTTTCTAAGATATTTGCAGGTAAGAGTAAGCTTGCTATTCTTGGTAAACTTGTGTTTATGCTTATTGTTATCACATATGGATAGAAAGGAACTATAGAATATTTCAAGGTGTGAATAGATCTGCTGATGTGATGGTTCTATGTATTCTTGAAGTAGTAAAACTGAAATTAGCTAGTGTTCAGAAGCATACTAAGGATACTGTTCTTAGCAAGAAGATAGCTGCTAGTTGGAACATGGCTTTCTCTTACTATAAATCAGAGTATGTTGAATGTGTATGGGATAAACCACCAAATGGGATAGCTAGTATAAACACTGATGGGGCTTATTCCAGTAACTCAGCTGGTTTTTGGTGTATTATAAGGAACAGCAATGGAGATGTATTAGGTGCTGCTGCTGCTAAAGGTGGTGCTCAACCTATGTCAGTGATACATCATGAGTTAAAGGAGTGGATATGGGACTCAAATTAGCTAAGAAGCTGCAGCTGCGAGATATATCATTTAAACCGACTCCGCTATGATTTGTAATCTTCTAACCAAACATAAGCCAGTCCCCCCACGGAAGTCAGGCTTCCTTTTATGTAGGGTAAAGGGTTTACTTAATGAATTCAACTCATGGCAGATACAACATGTTTATAGAGAGAAGAATACGGCCACTGATTATTTATCTAAAGCTCGGACTGAAGTGGGTGTTGAAGAGGTTATCGCTAGTCAACTTGAAGATGAGTTGGCTTGTATAGTGTATGAAGATAAAATTGGCAAAACTCAGTTCAGACTTGTTTGATATGAGCTAGACATGGTTATATCTGTTGATGAATGCCCATTGCTTGCATGAGTTGTTTTTTCATTTGGTTGCTATCTTGAGTTGTATAGATATTACCTATATGGTCTGTATAGGTGTTGATTTTTTTCACTTTGGTTGTTCTCTTGAGTTGCATAGATACTACCACTGTCATGTATTCTGAGTGTTTGTTTGTGTAGGTTACTACAATGTAATTTGAGAGATTAGTTGTATATGGGGTCAGACTCCCCTTATCAGTCTGCTGATATATTCCAAAAAAAAAAAAAATGATCAACATCAAAGTTAAGTATCTTATGCAAGAGTTGAGTTTGGGAACTTGTTACTGTCAACATGATCAATCATTTCAAATTCAAAATGGTTACATTTCAATAAGCTTGAGGTGGTATAAACTTTAGAATGTGGTGAATGTGCAGGGGTCTAGTATTCCAACAGAAAACTACGAAAGGCGTTAGGGTGCATTTTCGTTTAGGAAAGCTCGATCAACTCAACATAAATATCTCACTCTCGAGTTTTGTCTCTGTGTATAAGCACGTCATCTTATTCCGATAGCAAGAGCACAGGCGAACTTGTTCTTTTTAATTGCTTTGAAAAGACATAAATTTTAATGTTAGGTATTTATTTACAGGGTACATAAAGGCGATAAAATCTACTTAGGGCCAGACTATGCTCCTCCTTCACAAGTGAAGCAACAGGACGTTCGGAGGTTTAAGCTGAAGGAGATGGACAGGAAATCCGTGGTGGGACGGAAAGAAAAAAAAATAAGGGGGAGAATCTGCAGGAGCTTGTTCGGAGCAGCAAAGGAAATGTTTCGATGCTTAGGAGTTTGCGTCGGGAGTTAGTAATGGCTTGACCTGCATTGCCATGAGCCCATGAATCAGAGTTCGAGAGGTCTTATTTTCAGTAAGTCGGCTTTTTTATTTTATTAGAAGCAACTCAAAAAGATATAATCTCCAGAGTCTGTTGCTCTCATATCTCGAGTACTAAAAAATACACCAACTGGTTTTCACTCATTTTCGAAGAGATAAACAAACTCAAGAACAAAAGTATAGAGGGGTTATGAATTTTTGGCTTTAAATTGCAAATCTGTGTATTAGGCATATAATGGTGTTAATACTGACAGTAACTCAGAGAATTAGATGTAATGGTTAAATGGTGAACTATAAAGCATCTCCGTTTTAGAACTCGTAGTAGTAGAATGTATAGAGAACTGTTCAACACAACAATAGACCTTAATTAGCAAACATAAAACACTCGATCCAAGGTCTGAAAACTTAAACATCGAAGTAATATACATTTATATGCACCCACATGAATCATCTAACAGATAAAACAATCCAAGTAGGATAGTTTAAAGTGATTCTTAATACATAAAACTTACACATAATTTTTTTGGTTTAGAAGCTGAAAAAGTTGAAGTAGTTGCAGAGGGAGATAATAAAAATTGTGATAACTAGAACAAGGGGAAGTAACAAGTTCATAACTTGGAAAAAAATAATATACTTATGTTCGTAATATGGTTGTACATTGGTTGTTAATCAAATGCTCTCTTTAGTTCGATCGGTATATCTTATCGGACAGGAATTTTAATCCAACCATTAGCAAATCCAATCGCTAAAATAACAAAAGGAGTCGACATTCCGAAAATTATAATGTAAGGTAATGGTGTTTTCATGGGATTCTCTCCTTCTCTTTCTCCTGCTGACTGCCAGTACCTACATTCATAAATCTCTTGTTAAATTCATACTCTTGACTTAGCTCTTTCTCCAGATATCGATTTCGATAGATAATTGACTAAACCCACATTTAGAATTGAAGTAGAAGAAGAACTAAGAATGCTTACTGTTCTGGTTCTTGTTCTCTAGTAATGAATTTCTTCTTCCCTGGTTTTGAAGTGTTATCTTCTTCTCCTCCACCTACAAAAACCCACTTTTATATCTAAGTTTTATGTTATGTTACTGCCAAAAGTTGTAAGAAAAGAAAGTAGATGAATCTAGTATGATGAAAATCTTGCCTAGTTTTGCATGAAGTTGGAAATTTTTCAGAGTTTTTCTTTTGGGTAAGCATAATTGAGTATGTAGAAGAGGTGATAATAATTGTTTTGGAAGAAGAGAAGTGATACTAGTAGGAGATGATAGAGTCATCTTAGACATTCTTTCTTTGTTTAAGAAGAATTGTATTTGGTTTCAATTATAAATCTTATACCATTTGGATATTGGGTGGAGAATGAGTTCTGCCTGAAATCTAACCCTATCCATTCATGAAATGACCAACATACCCATGTCTCTCTGTGTATGAGTTTGACATTGAAGTTTACAGACAGATTGGTTTTTCTACTAAGACTATAATGAAATTCAGAAATGATACACCTCCCGGCTCATTTCCCGGCCGAAACCCGGCCGGGTGAGTTGGCTTGCCAACCGGGAGGTGTGTTATGACGTGGAAGTCAATTTTCTTTAGTTATTGGGGGAATTTAAGAGGAGTCCCTGATATTAGGTATAATTACAGTTGAGGACGCTTATTAAAGTAAAAGAAATCTGATTTCTTTCCAGCAAGAGGCTCCCGACTTTTTACCCATCTTCACGAACAGAAATTTTCCCCCAATCCGAGCTAGGGTTTCGTGGTTTCACCAAAACAAATCGACCCTTAGTTACAACCGAAAATCACCATCATAGGGTTTCTTGGCATCTCTCTCTCTCTCTCTGTCAAACTCTCATCTTCTCTCTCTCTCTATACAAGTAAGTTCTTCAATCTCTCTAGGTTTATCTTGAGTTTTTTTCAGTTTTGTTGGAGTTATGAAAGTTTATTATAAATCTGGTTCTTTCTTTTTAATAAAATAAGTGTATATTTGGGTTTATCATCTTGATTCTTCTTTACTCTTACATATATATGTTGGTTCGAGTTATTCGGTGTCTTATAAGGTACCCAACAGTGAGTGGTGTATTTATGAAAGAATCTTACTTTTCTCCATCTTCATTGAACCCTAAATGTCTTAGGACTGCTCAACCACCTCCATGAAAGAAAATAAATAATAGAAAAATTAGGTCCAAGAAGAACTTGGTGGGAGATAATATCTTCTTTTTGAAGGAATTACATCATAATAAGACTTCGGACTCCTAGTCATTTTACCATTGTGCCTTGTGCTGTCGGGTTTGGGATCGTCCATTGGCCGAACTTAAGTCATTTTCTCATGGAATTTGTTAGCTGAACCCTGTCTCGGAAGTTTGGCTAAGTTAGTAGGAATTGTAGTGGACTCGGCCAAGTCCACTGAGTAACTCCTTTCGTCCCGTGATTAGCTCATGCCCTCCCCAAACCTGAGTAAATTCCTAAGCTACTAGGCTGATCCAGCCGAGCTTGATTTCTTAGTGCCCTAACTGGGGGTTTTGTATGTAAGTCCAATGTGGGGAGCAATGTAAATTTTATTGATTGAAGTTCGTAAACATATAAGTACGGAGTTGTTAATGGGTAATGTTCTAAACTGCAGGTAGGAACAATAGGAGGCGGGACACAATTGGCATCACAGTCGGCATGTTTGAACCTACTAGGGGTGAAGGGTGCAAACAAGGAGTCGGCAGGATCAAATGCAAGGTTGTTAGCAAGCATAGTAGCTGGCTCAGTTCTAGCTGGTGAGCTTTCTCTAATGTCTGCAATTGCAGCAGGACAGCTTGTGAAAAGTCACATGAAATACAACCGATCCACCAAAGATACGTCCAAAGTTACCTCCTAGAAGAACAAAATCATCACAATATGTCATATACTTTTGATTATCATTCCTTTTAAACTTGTATGTAATATTGTTCCATTATAAGTTGTCGTGGTTCTTCCCCCAAATCAAACTCGTTTGCTTATGTTTTAACTAATGGATTGTGTTTTAGGTTTTGATTTGTCAACTGAGGGAAGGGGGTTAGAGAGTGCAGTTGTGTAAAAAAAACTCAATGTTGAATCAATTCTTATGTATAAAAAATAGAAAGTTTGGTTTTATTCACATGTTTGCTCTTTGTTCTCATATGTTTAATCAATTTTTAAGTCTAATAGTCAATGGACTCGCAAAAGATATTAAGAAAAAAGAATGCTCTATCCTTTTTAGGTTAAGTTACTGGAACAAACACATCCGTAGATGATATTGCTAAGAAAGATAGATTGAAAATAAACATGTCAAGATAAGAGCAAACACATCTATAAATGATATTGCTAAGAAATAACTTTAAAATGGAAAAGAAAAGTTGAAAGAACGATATAGGATAGATTGAAAATAAACATGTCAAGATCAAATAAATAACTCGACTTTGTATTACAGTTCAAAAAGAAAATTACATTTTCAAAATATTGTGATGTTAAAGAACATACCACATAAAAGTATGTATGTACACAAGTAAAAGAAAATGGATGCTAAGTAAATGGGTGTATTCATCTAAAGGAATCAAAAGTTGGCCGAGGATGATGGTGTTGATGAGGAGGTGGCTGGAAGAGCAGACGGTTGCAACTTGATAAACTCGAGACAATCGGAGATGGCTTCAGCATAGAATGAGTTTGAACGCCGATATGATCTTTAATCTTGTTGAATTTCTTCCATCAATATAATAATTGTTCTCAATCACCCAAGTACTACCATTCTTCCTCCTCTTCCTTCCCTCAACAGATCTTCTCCTACATAATCTAAAACGATTCAAGCATGATCCAAATTAATAGAATATCTTATATGTGATCACATATAAGACATTTAGGGTTCAATGAAGATTGAGAAAAAGTAAGATTCTTTCATAAATACACCACTCACTGTTGGGTACCTTATGAGACGCCGAATAACTCGATGCTTCAAGAAGCAACAGCTAAATGGATAACTCTCCGTAGGTTAAGTGTCAAAATCAAGATTCAAACATATCCCAATTATACTAAAATTGGACCAAATTATACTAGAGACGAATTTCCTTAACCATAATTTAAGGAATGAAGCTTGTATTTCTTCAATACTGAAAGAAAAATTTGCAGTAAATTAAAAAAACAACAACAATATATAGGAATAAAGAACATAAGTATCAATTTCATCACCTAAAACAGGCAATGATATGCATCCCAAGAACTCTATTGAGAAATGTCCATAAATTAAACTAGACTAAAATATCAACCTCATTTTCCCTCAAACCAACATATATATGTAAGAGTAAAGAAGAGTCAAGATGATAAACCCAAATATATACTTATTGTATTAAAAAGAAAGAACCAGATTTATAATTCTCTTTCATAACTCCAACAAAACTGAAAAAAACTCAAGATAAACCTAGAGTTTTTGAAGAACTTACTTGTATAGAGAGAGAGAGAGGATGAGAGGTTGACAGAGAGAGAGATGCCAAGAAACCCTATGATGGTGATTTTCGGTTGTAACTAAGGGTCGATTTGTTTTGGTGAAACCACGAAACCCTAGCTCGGTTTGGGGGAAATTTTCTGTTCGTGAAGATGGGTAAAAAGTGGGGAGCCTCTTGCTGGAAAGAAATCAGATTTCTTTACTTTAATAAGCGTCCTCAACTGTAATTATACCTAATATCAGGGACTTCTTTTAAATTCTCCCAATAACTTAAGAAAATAGACTTCCATGTCATGACACACCTCCCGGTTGGCAAGCCAACTCACCCGGCCGGGTTTCGGCCGGGAAATGAGCCGGGAGGTGTATCATTTCTCAATGAAATTACTGGTGAGCAAAAATAGATCCAACCATCAAAATCAAGACAGATAGAATGAAAAACCAATTGAGAAAAATTGACCTAGTTTGGCTTTAACTTGAACATTTTGTTGGAGGAACAATGTGAGAATAGTCTTACACGAGAGAATGGTGATCTAGTAACTAAAAATTTACTTTCTAGGTCATCTCCACTTTATTGCAAATTGGTTTTCCGTTTGATGACCACAGACTTAATATGATATCATAGCTAGGTCCACACGTGATACATTTGAAAGCCTTACATGTTTTGTGTGATCCAAAAGGAAAAAGACATTGTTAGTTCAAAAAATTAGTCCCAAAATAAGAACTACGTGCTCCACGTCACCTGAAAATAAAAGAAAAAACATGTGTCAAGCATAAAGAAAGTCACACAAAGTCACACACGAGTGTTTTTCTGAAGATAGTCTCACATAGGATAAGAGTGAACATACGTGTGATTCTTCTCCATTCACTGCGTACCTGATTTCGAATTAGATGACCACAAACTTACCACCATGCAAGAAGGCCAAAGACAACCAATTTGTTGGAAAAATTTACTGTCCACTTACAGTTGTACTGTAAAAACTATGAGCCATGAGTTGTGAGAAAACCTAAAGAGTACTAGTTTTGGTTATTATACCATCCTTAGCCCTTCCTATATGTCCTCCTAAGGACTCAAGTGATAAGGTCCATAGTTCAACAAAAATGGCGTTCAC
>BEHA01001029.1:296905-315971 GCA_002897215.1 Eschscholzia californica subsp. californica | reverse complement strand
TTTTGGCTTAGCTTTTCGATTAATCTTCATAATCGGATCAATTTCTAGGATAGGTTCGATAGCTTCCGCGACTTTTAGTTATAACAGACTCTCTATCCAAAAGTGGTTTCATCTTCTTCCTTCACTGGTCTACCCTCGTACTTAAATAGAATACAACTTCGTATCCTCCCTAATGCTTACCGGTAAAGATGGTAGAGTACTTGGAAGTTATAAAACTTGTAGAGAAGAAGTACAATTAAATAGAGAGATGCATGATTTTCCTTAGCCAAAGTGGAAATGAAAACAAATAACGAATCAAACAACAGAAAGTAAGAAAAAATTACGAAGAAAATGATTCTTATTGTTGATCCATATGCCCTTTCTTAAGTGTCAACAAATGTGTACAGAAAATTTGTATCTACCTGCATTTTCAGTTAATTTGTTATAACTATGAACAGATTTGAGCTATATCCCATTGCTGATCCATATGCCCTTTCTTAAGTCGATGATGTCTATCGCCAAATCGGGGCCTATGAAATTTATTACCACCAAAGTTACCAGCAACAAGTGTTAAGGGCAGAATGAGTTTTACAAAGAGCATAGGACACCCTTGACTTGAAAGGCTTTTCCTCTAAGAATGTGTGCCCTTTGTAGAACTTGTTATGCCTCTAACCAGAGACCAAATCCGAACCCTTAAAGCAAAGGGCGGGTTGGACTTAGTAATTTGGGAAGTGCCTTCAAAGTGATGGATAAATGGACGGTCACTTTCCTTGACTATGAAGATTAGTTCACTCCTAATTTTAAATTAAAAGTATATTAGATCAAAATTTGAATCTGATCTCTAGATGAAGAACATTTTGTGTTGGGTAATTGATAAAACGTGGTTATTTCTTATTAACTTATAATTTATGTCATTTTTCTTTTTAGGGTAGACTTTTTCTTTCTTGACTTAGTTGATCAAATCTTTAATACAGTATACAAAGTAGACTAATGTCTAGCCCAATACTTTATTGGTTACATGGTCAAATAGTTTAGACATTTAACAAATGTTTAATTTTTGACCTTTTTAATCTAAACTTGATTAGTTGACCCCTGAAAATAATTTTATGTATCTTTTTTAATATACCTTCATTGTCAATGGTTAAGATTACACCTCTTAAACTTGTTTGCAAGGGTTTAAATTACATCTTTCACTCATCTCGCAAGGTTGAATTTATGTCTCCCAGAATTACTGCCAAAGATTGAGATTATAGAGCTATCCGTGCCCACCAGACACTGGTTATACTCTCGTATATATATCTAGATAACAAAACATAGGGAAGGTTACACTCTTGTATATATATCTCCCAAACTTACTGTCAAAATTAAAATATAGTCCTTAGAAATAAAATAACCTAATTAAAAAAAAATAATCATATTCTTCTTAGAAATAAAATAACTAATTAAAAAAAAATTGTAATGATTAAAAAAAAATGATATCTTATTTATACAACTGTTTGTGCCTTAGGACACAACATATACCCTAGTGTGTGTGTGTAGTATATATTTACCATATAGATTATCATCATCTCTACAAACTCAGACATATTTTCTCCGCCTTACATTTTATTTTGAGGAAACATGTAATTGTATTTTAATTTTTTTTTTTTTGTTAAGGAATAATTGTATTTTAAATTGTTAAGACAACAATTACAAGAGAAAGAAAAAGGAAGAATATAACTTTTGGATGAGAGCATTCCAACTAAATATAAAATTAGTAAAAGGTGTATTCTTCGTCATGGCTCACTGATGTACTAGTAGTGAATGAGTCGTCCTATGAATTGATAGGTATAATGAGATGTTTACTTGCGGTATCATTATTTTAAAAAATTCTGGTGTTTTTATATTTTCATGCTTGAGATCATGGAAAAAGGATTTGTATATCTCAAGAAGATTTTCTTGTTCATCGATGATGGAAAGGAGATGGAGTCGATAATGTCTATAACTTGAAGAGCATGCTTGTACTGATTATTGAAAGAGATTGTGAGGGATCGCTAGAATGGAGCTACAAAGGGGCATTTGCTAAACAAATGAGCTTAAGATTCTTCTTCATTTTCAGAGCTACCGTGGACACTAGTTTGGAAGGATGAAACCTCTTGTTCTGAGAGTGTCACAAGTTGGGAGAGAATTGTGTTGTGCCCCCCCAAACTGTGAAACAATCTTCACAGGAATGCCAGAGAAAAAATCACATTACCTTACCAAAAACTGATACGTCGAAAAGAAGAAAGAGATAATATTTTGAATCAATTGAGCGTAGAAATAAAAAAAATGAAACAAATTAGTATACTATAGTACCAAGAGAAAAGTGGTCAGAAGCGGGATTTAGACCTTTAAACTAAACTCTTAACTAATGAAAGAGAGAAAGAGAAATAGAATGATCTATTTTTCAGATTATTGGATCTGAAGGCGCAACACTTCTTTTTCTTTGTCTTTGCAAATCACGCAACTACGCAAGAGGCCGGAGGCTCTCTATCTCTCTTCAACTCTTTCGCGTTCTCTCTCTCTTTCTCTCTCTCTAAAAGAATTCAGGAACACTTTAACACTGGATTGCAGGAAACTGAATAAGTGAAAATGAAACAACAAGCAGTGAATGAAGATGGAGTAGTGGGAGAGGAATCGAACTTGAACTAGGGATAGCCATCGACCTTGAATAAGTCGTTGAATCGAGGGTTGCGGTTATACGTGAGATTCGTTTAAACGACCGAATTAAAAGAGAAAGGTTGTCGTTATTAGGGACAAATCCAAGATTTCGACCTAAGGGATGCGAAATTATATACCTAATATTTTTCGCAAACACAGTAATTAACAAAATACTTTATTCATTAATTATATTAGTACATCAAGGGTTACAAACACAATTGACTTCTACGAGAGTTCATATTCTGTAATATTTGCGTAATCGACTCATTGTCAATTTCACTAAAAACTTCTTTTTCAATAAAGACTACTAAACTATCATTCAACCACGAATCACTAAACTATCACTTACTAGAAAACCATAGCCAAAGAACTTATTTTTCTGTTATGAACTAATAGAAAAAAATTTGTAGCTAAATGGTTACAGGCTACTTTTTTTTGATGAAAAGAGGCTAATACGTAAATTTATTAGCTACTCGAGCTCAAAGAAATATTTGTTCTAACATTCGTCAATTGACTTACAATACATCTAGGAGTCATAGTGATCTCCGTAGTCTGATTTAAGTTTAAATGAAAAGCATCCGTAGCTAATAAATGAGCTACCTGATTACAGGGTATTTGTAATAGCTTAAACTCGTATACTACATGTTTTTGTTCAATTTGGTAGTGATTACTACTAAAATGTTTTGGGAGGATCCAAGGATGCGATTTCACCTCCCTGGTCCCGTCCCTGGTCATTATCATCTATCTATGTGATCGACTTAGTCGGCATCCAACTTAGCATCTAGGACTAGGAGCATTAATTTTCTCGTACTCATATAATAGTCAATAGATGGTTTGTATGTCCCATCATCCAAGTATAAACTTTTCATAGTCATCAATTTCTTAACAGAAATTAAAACCGGATTAAATAAAATAGTCACCTCTATTGAATAGCAAATGTGAAACCAACAAGTGAGAAAATGTAGCAGCATTTTGGGCTTTTATTGCCTTGAATTAACGTACCATTAGGATTCGTTCTATGCTATGCCAAAATTCTTGAACTTTCTATATTATTAACTCAGAGATGTATTTTTTTCACAAGATACAACACAAAACTAGTGCCATTAAAATAATCATTACTGTCCAAAACTATCTGAGGCAGCAGAGGCCGGAATTGGAGAGCCAACTTGCATTTTCTTTTGGGTAGTTTATCAAGTTTCTATAACTCGTGTCCAGTGGGCACAGACAGTTCTATAATTTCTACTGTTAGAGATAAATTTCACAAGTGAAATATTAGTGATTAAAGATAATTTTGGAAGGTATAATTTCTAATATCAACCTTGAGAGATAAGTTTGGAATAACAATCTCAACTCTTAGAAATAATTTTCGGAGGCATAATCTTACCAATTAAAGATGAGGGTATTTTCTAAAAAAAAGTACCCTCCTTGTTATATAGGTATTTTTTAATATTTTGAATTGTCGTATATTTGGTAATTGATTTCACTACCTATGGTTTTCTTTAGTTCCATTAGATGATATTAAAAAAAGAATAGTGACAAAAACTTCTGTAAAAAGTAGGTTTCTTGTCAAGTGGGACGATAAACTTATGTAAATTTCTTTAGAAGTTTTGAGTGTGCTTTTTTTATATGTACTATTTCGAGTTGATTGATTCGATTTGCAATAAAAAGAGAGTTGATTGATTCGAGATTAGCATTTTCGACAATGAGATATGCTATTTTAAGATGGGTTATTCGAGTCTCATGTTACAAATGAAAATTTAATTATATATATATATATATATATATATATATATTGCGAAATATAAAACCCTTGATGATTGTCACTCTCGGATGAAGCCGAGAGAGAGACCAATGAACTCTCGGTTATAACCGAGTAGAGATGAATACACTCGGTGATGACGAGTGGGAGGAAGAGAAGATGACTGTCTTGGGTATACCGAGAGAGAGAGAGAGAGGTTCGGCTGAACCGAGTAATATGGTAGAGAGAAGCTAATCGTGATGGGGGACGAGTACTTGGTAAAATACCTTCTTTGATTATTCACAATAACTTGATTTTACAATGTGTATGGGTATGTATATATATATAGGTTTACAAGGGAGAGATTAAAACTCCATGATAGTTATCTAAAATACAATCCTAATTCTTAAGGAATCATAGTTGTAATAGGATTCCTTTGGGACCAAATCCACTCGGTTTGGCCGAGTGGAGTAGACCTTCCAACATATATTTCTGCATCTTTTGTGCTCATTTATTATGTGTATTTGTAACGATTTAGTTATATAACTAAAATATAAGTTTTCAAAAAAAAACTTCTTAAAATTATGGGAAGATTATCCATCTAGAGACAAGAAGCATCCTTTGGGAGGATGAACAACCTCACTGCTGATGAAATGTATATAGGTGGAATTATAATTATAGATTGAAGTGGGATGATTGGACCAGACGAACCATTCAAAAATATGAGGCTACGCTTACTTTTACGACTTCATTGGATATGAATCCAGTGGATATGATTCTATAACACACATTGTTGTAATCAATTAGACCATATTTTACAAAAAAAAAAATCAGCCAAAATTTAATAGGGCAAATATTTATTTTGTAAAAAAGTTAATGTAGTTCTTTTAAACTTGAGTCACCTAGATAAAGTTTGCAAGAGTTTTGACATTGACTCAAAACTCATTAAAATGAGTAGGCATGCAAACATCACTAACAAATGCGTGAATTGAATAGACATTTAGAGTCTTAAAATCAACTTAAACACCTTTAAGATTATCTTAGAGATACAAAATGTCATTCTTACATTTATTTTATTTAAGGGTATAACTTTCAGTGTAAATTACACTTGTGGCCTTCAAATTTTTAAAATAAGTACACAACTAACTGATAAGCAGTTGTTTGTCATTATTTGTCTTATCGGGGTAGAATGTTAATTTCACCATATTTGTACAAAATGTGGAAAACACTTTCACCCAACCCAACCTAACCCACAAAACCGATTTAGTTGGAGTTTTAGGAAGATTTGATTAGTGATTTGACTTTCACCCAACCCACGAAACCGATTTAGTTGGACTTTTTGGATAAGATTTGATCCGTAATTTAATTAGTGATTGACTAATAACTGGTTTGTGTGGCTCACAATGTGTCAATAACTAAGTTTATGGGGTCAAGTTTTTAAATAGTGCACGTGCTAGTAAAAGTTGCTACTTGTGTCATGTGTGTGTGAATATTCTAGGGGGAAGTTGGGATTTATATCCACGGTGTCCACGCCTTACCATGTCCAGACCTTTCTCCACGTTATTCGTACCTCATCCATCCATTTTCCAACTGTATATTGTGTTTTCTTTTTGAAACCCCAACCGTATATTGTTGACTGTTGAGACCGCCCACTGGGGGTACCTAGAAAACTTCCTAAGGCATCCAAAATTTTTAGATAGTAAATCTTTTTATGTGTGCATAAGGTTGAGAATTTCGTTTTAGACACACTGAGTGTCTAAGTTTGCTAGAATTTATAAACACTTGAATTCTGAATGTTGTTCAATCTGACAGATACAATGAAATAGATAGACATGTTCGGATTTTGAAGTACTACCTAACATCTAACTCAAACGATAATGCGATTTATGTACTAGATAATGCGTATGTATATAATATATAGGGATATTATACTCATACACATGTAATACATAATAGGGATATTTGTCAAATGGCCCCCTAATTTATGACCATCTTCTCGCGTAGCTCTCTAGTTTATCAAAAATATTCGGATGACTAATTTTTTGTTGTTAACGTCCATTAACCATTAAAATTAGATTTTTATTCTGAAGGTATTTGATGCAGGCGCATAACACGTGGGCCCACGTCCACGCGTGCCCACATCCCATTCGGCCATAATAGTAGTCTTAATTAATATAGGATTAGGAAGTTGCTTTAAATTGGTATTTCTTTATTTTAAAGTTTCTATGTTTTAAGTATTTTATTATTTAGTGTTAAGTTTGTGGCCATCCAACTCAAAACCAATTGACAATGAGTGGAGAGGACCTATACTTTATATTCTTGGTTGCTAGTTACTCATTCTCCCATGTGGGACTATTCTCACACGCCCCCTCACGTGTGGCGTTCTTTGAACCTAACACGTGTGTTTTTTTTTCTTTACGGGTGACGTGGAGCACGTGTGACTTTTAAGCCTATCACGTGTGGGCCTAGCTCTGATACCATGTTAAGTTTGTGGCCATCCAACTCAAAACCAATTGGCAATGAGTGGAGAGGACCTATACTTTATATTGTCAGTTGCTAGTTACCCATTCTCCAATGTGGGACTATTCTCACACGCCCCCTCACGTGTGGCGTTCTTTGAGCCTAACACGTGTGTTTTTTTTCTTTACTGGTGACGTGGAACACGTGTGGCTTTTAAGCCTATCACGTGTGGGCCTAGCTCTGATACCATGTTAAGTTTGTGGCCATCCAACTCAAAACCAATTGACAATGAGTGGAGAGGACCTATACTTTATATTCTTGGTTGCTAGTTACTCATTCTCCCATGTGGGACTATTCTCACATTTAGGAATCCTAGTTTGAGTCTATCTAGGAAAGTCTTATATCCTATAAAAGGAGGTCTAGTCTATTTTATTATTCAGATTGAAGAGAAAAACCATTGAAGTTATTAAGAGTTTTAGTTTATTTTATTGTTTCTTATCGTTTTCTTTATCGTTCTTAGTTTAGTTTATTGTTCTTCTTTAATTCCGCTGCAACTACATCAGTATCCTTCTTTTTAATTCTTTTCTCTCTCTAAATTTTTTTATGGTTCATCTTTCCCAAATTGTTTCTCTCTTTAAAAGCTCTTTCACTCTCTCTCTCATTAATCTAGATGTTCATCATCAAAACATATTTTCTCTATCTCTCATCAAACCACCTTAATAGGTTAATCCATAAAATCTTTAGCCGAACAAATTTGGAGATTGAAAAGAAGAAGAAGAAGAAGCATACTCTCTCTTTCTCCATCAAAATTTTTTCAGGAATGGCACTTTGGAAAGCCCTAGCACCTGCCATTAACGAACCAGGAACCTTTATCTCTAGCCCCTTAGCTGCAGTAGTAAATTGAGCAAAATCTGAAATAAAAACACTATAAATCTGAACTGAAAATCCTATGAATCTACCCAGCAACAAGAAACCAACACCTTCCATTAACGAACACAACCGCAAGAAACCAGAAGAACAGGAAGAAAACAAGATTAGGAATCAGGATTTCTCTGAATCGGAGAAACCAAACCTGCCATTATAAAAAATACCCAACCGCAATAAACCTTATAAGAGCATCCCCAACGACACTGGAGATCACCAAAATTTGGTGATCTCCACTGCCTCCCCCACCCTACGACACGGGAGATCACCAAAGATCTCTCGTGCAGTGAACATTGACACTGTTCACTCCCACCAAAATGGTGGGATGGTGGGCCATGGGTATTTTAATTTTTTGTTGATCCTTCTTTTATTTTTTTTATTTAATTTTACTCCTTTTTTGTTTTGTTTTCTACATTTTAGCTCTTTTAGTGTTTTCTTTTTGTGCGTTTGATCCCGTAAAAATTTAAATTGCTTAATTAAATTATAATAAAATTGAAAATTGAACATTTCACTAAAATATTCGGAAAAAAAAACTACTTTAAATATTTTTATTTATACCCTTAATAACACATAATCGAAGTATTATGATTATCATCTCCACCGTTATCGATTTTGTGTACTCCGGATTTTCAGAGACATACCATCTAAGTCTTGTAAGTTCAATTAGTTTAATCTATTTTTAAAAAATGAGTGTTAAAAATGAAATTTGTTGTGATGAATAGTGATTTGGTGGGAGTTTTGGTGTTCTGTCTTAGGGTTCAAGAATTTGAAAACAACAATAATTTGGTGAAGATTCCTTTTTAGTGATTTTTTTGTGTCAACCATTGGGAATGCTCTAAATTTGATCTATGTCTAACTGGAATTTAACTAAATTGGGGGAATCCCTGATTAGGATTTCTCGTACTTCAAAGAAGAAGCAGGGTTAGGAATCAAAATCGGAGTAAAGGATTTTACTTTGCCAAAAATCGACTGATCTGAAACACCTCGATTTCTTGAAACCCTTTCTTCCTCTTATACTCCTGATGATGGTGATGGCGGTGGTGGATGCTGATCTTTTTGAAGAGAAATCGACTGGTCTATTTCTATTATCTTTCACTTCTGTTCAAAGATAAATTGACTGATATTTTGTTATCTTTCTCTCTCTAACTCGGCCTTTCATGAATATGAGATGAGTGTCGTCACTTCCTTTCCTTACTGCGGTTATTCCGACAACAGCTGATTCTAATGTAATGTCAAACCTTCGATTCCTTGACGCTATGTGGGAGAACTCAACCAAGCAATCGGTGGTTCAAATGAGTATGCAATTTTTGAGAGAAAGCAAGGAGAGTGGGAAAGCTAACCCGTTCGCTGAATCCTTCCATTCTAGAGAAATAACACTCCATTAGAGAAAGAGTCCTAATCAATCTGTTGGAGTGTTTATTTATCTAATTGATGCTCACAATAACTAAACTTCATAATTGTAAGCTCAACTAATATACCCTAATTTTTCACTTTTTCATTTTTCTTCTTCTTAGTTTCTGTTCAATACCTATAATTATATTTTTGTTTTCTTAATCTAAAAATAGTTTTATTTTGTCCAAATTTGGATCTTCTACGTTGCAAGAACCAAAAATGATGAGAGAGTGAGTTTTTAGAGAGAGAAAGAAAGTTGATGTGAAAGATTTAAAACAACGACAAATAATAGAAAATCAGATCTTAACAATCAATGGACTGTAATGACAAAAAGGAAATCATTTGAATATTTTCGATAAATTAGGGGTCTATGTGACAAGCTGGTCATAAATTAGGAGGTCATTTGAAAATATTTACACTAATACCCATAGATGTGGTAGTGAACCTTTTTTTTTTTGTTGAGAAGAAAACAAAAGACACTAGGACCTAAACAAAAGAAGACAGTAAGGAGACTGGAAGATCTGATCGAGCTAGCCAAATCCAGGTTCCCCAATTCAGACGACTCCATTTAGCTAACTTATCCGCTCTAGTATTTCCTTCCCTGTTGATGTGAGAGTAAATAATTCGGATGAAGTTTCCTTCGAGCTGACGAATTCTGTCGATGAGTTTGATTGCTTGCCAACCAATGTCTGCATGTTCCCCATTGAGCGTCTGAACGATATTACTATTATCACTTTCAATATGAAGATATGCAATATTCTTTGATCCCGACCATTGAAGAGCTTTGACAATTGCCCAGCATTCACATTCTTCTGCGTTTTGGCCTCTGAAGTTACATGCCGACGCCGCTAGAAAATTGGCTTGATCATCGTACACAACATAACCAATGCCCGCAAATTCTTTTCCGTCCAAAAAAGAGGCATCTACATTAATCTTGATGTGGTAGTGAACCTTGGATGTGATTAGTGTATACTGTTGGCCCGGTGAAATAGATGTGTGATAATAAATTAAGAAAACCCTTACATTTCAAATGTGCTTTTTTTTTATGAGATTTTTCAAAGGTGCTTTGATATTATTGAATGGTTTTGTACTATGTTAAAATTTATAATCATAGCAACACTACTAGACCATATATATTACGTGCATATATATGGTCGTAGGATGCGGCAGATCCTTCTTGGCTACGCCTATAGATCACATTTTATCTAAAGAAAGAAGATAAAGATGATGATGGTTAAAAAATTCTGGGAAAGAAGAAGAAAAAAGATAATATGTATCAAGATTTAAAAGGGAAAGTAAAAAGTCGTTTTGTTGTTGAAAAGGGAGAGTAAAAAGTCTTTTTTTTTGTTGAAAAGGGAGAGTAAGAAGTTATTTAGAAGTTACGGAAAGGGGAGAAAAATGAGAGAGGGTAAGAAAGAAAGACAGAAGTGTTGAGAGATATTTTAACTACTACCCCTTTATTTTTAGTAGAATTAAAAAACAAGATTTTATATTAAACTCGTCAGATGTAATCTATATCAAACTCCCAATAAAAATGGACGACCAGACTTATCTCCTGGATAATCACCGACTGACCTATTTTATTATAATATATATATATATATATATATATATATTAAATACAACATTTGGACGTCTCTCAAGTGGAACGCAAAAATGTCCTCTTCTTGAATAGTGAAAACTCGAGACCCTACTACCCAATACCCTTGGACATTACAATTTTAAAAATAACTCGCCCGAGTTTGCCGTCTAGTCTTAATTGACAAACATTATAGAGCCCGACCGCCTCGACTCGATGAGGGGGAAAGTCTGCGGTCTCCCCGACCCGATTCCCAACCCTGACTCGGCATATTCTACCACCTTTTCTTCTTTCACGCATGTAAGAGTCACCAACATAATGTCATTGTAGGGTAGATCCACTCTTTGACAAAATGTAGATCTTCTTCCTTTCTTCTATCAGCAATACTTTTTTTCCTTGTTGTCTTCCTCTCCATCCCTATCACTGTTCCACGAGAGGAAAGATTTCCTTCATCGGAATCCATGCGTCGATGATTTCACTTGCCACCCTCCCCGACCATTTTCTAAACCTCGGTCCAGGATTAAGTGGTCGGTGAGCCACAAACATCGACCACGAATATCCTGTTGTCGGTTGACCGACCACGAAACCATCGAGGACACCCTCCTAGACTTTTAGTGTTTTAGAGAACCCTCGCGGAACAATGAGAGAGAGAAAAATAGAGAGGGACATAGAGTGAGAAATATAAAGAGAGAGAAAAAGAAATTTAAATGAACGTCGGGGAAAGCAATCCATCGACACCCCTTGTCAGTGTGAAAGAAGAATGTGGTAAATACATCGAAGATTTTTCCAACCAAATTTTAATCGTAGATGTTTTACGATGCCCGAAAGCCCCAATCTTACTTACGCCAAAATATTCTAAAACCTGTGGATGTACTACTATCAATTGACTTTTGAATTTTTCTTTAAAAAAAAACTTAGACTTTTGAATTTTCACAAAAACAAAAATATTGACTTTTGAATTAATATTTAAGTTCAAATAAAAAGGCAATCAAAATTAAATTTGTCATTACTTTAAGTTTAGTCAAACATGGTCGTAATATACGTGCACCACTAAGACGTAGTTGACTGCGACGTTCTATCTCGAAAGCGTTAGCCAAAAGGGATCTACCGCGCTCGCAGGACGTGGTGGACACCTAGTTACTCTAATGGAACAAAATGTATTGGTACCACTAATCAACATCATAAGAATTTTTGTGAGACAAATGACCAATTATTAACCTACAACAAAATTTTTCTTTTTTCTGAAAAAATACACCAAAAAAAAACATATAAACACTATGTACCACTATTAAGGGCTAAGTCCCTAATAGGCCAACATTTGGTTTATGTGCTACATATTTTGATCGATAGACTCTTTGACTCTATAACTTGTTTTAATACACTTTTCTTGAAATGTTCCACTAAACATTTACAAAGAAGATATACTACTGAAGGAGGTCGTTCTTTGACAAAGAGAGACGACTGATGCCTGCCTTTTTTTTATGAAGAAATGTCAACTTTTGACCTCTCTATTTCTGTGTCAACTCTTTCTAATTTAACTTTTTTATTTAAGAATATTCTTTCCATGATCTTATTTCATTTTACTCATCTTTTATCTTCTTTAAAACTTAAAAGAGTAATTCTAAACAAAAGAGTATAGTAAATGACAACTAAATTTGAAAAGAAAAGAGAGAAGATAATTTGATTTATACTTATTCTGAGGGATTATTATTTAGAGAGGCAAATAGGTTAATTGATAAAATATGAGAACCTAAAAAGAAAATTAATCAAATATTAGGACTATTTTGGAATTAGCAAGGTCAATTGTTCCTAATCCCACGCTTTATCACCTTGTAAAAGGCACACAACTTTTGACGTAGTAAGCACCGTCCCCTAGCCGACATAAATAGACACGATCATTCCCTACTATGCCACTATCCTTTTCTATTTTTTGTAATGGTCCTCCACTTCAGCTTAAATCCATCTCAGTCCAATTCAGTCATTTTCCTATTAGTAAGTCAAACTAGATACAACTCTATTAGATCTTGACCCATTTTATGTCTCTATGGGACTATCTCAATGCTCATTCATGATACAAAAATGATAAATTGGCCAAATATTTTAGTTATCAATATAAATTTGATAATGATAATTGCTATTTGGCTTGAAATTTGGGTCGATCACAAGTCAAAGGCTGATGTGGTGGTTCTGCATTTTCCCTCCAACTAGGTCGGCCAATGGCATAGGACAACATCAGCTCTTGGTCTATGGTCAACTCTAAATTTTGGCACCAAAGAACATTTCTATTAGATACTTATAAAATAACAAATATCCCTTAAATTAGTTAGGATTTTTTCGAAAATAGTAGGCAATGCAAGCTAATAATCCAAGCGATATATGGTTGGTTTTTTCTGGACTTCCAACCTGTTATTTAAACTATTTAGTAAGCACCACCTTCAACAGATCGGTTTTTTTAAATTATATTCCCGGTAATGTATTGATTATCGATCAATGTTTTTCTTTTACAAATATTTGAAGCTAAAACGAAGAGAATTTTATAATGTTATACTGTTAGGTAATACAAAAGAAAAAAAAATCGGTTTTTTCCTCGCAACCAGCCAAACAACTTTATAAAATAATCAATAAAATTTGGTAATCACAAACACTGTTCTCATAGGGTGGACTTCCTATTATAATATACAACGAGAAAATTTGTGCATTGAATATGTATTATTATCTAATACACTATTTTATTACATTATTGTTTTGAAATAGGTCTTGAGATTCGATATTATTCAGTAAAAAAATTTCTCGATCTAATAATTTTGAACTACTAATGCATTATGCAATATTATATAAACAATTCCCGTTCGGATCTGATTGGTTCTCGATGTACGTTGGTCCAACAATCGATAAGTCAACAATGTATATGAGGAAAGCTTTGTAAAGAGAATCCAGTGGCTAAGAACTAGGATTGCATGAATCTTACTTTTTGTTAAAAACAATTACACTATTATACAATACAAAATTGTTATATATAAGAATTTCAAATTCATCTATGAGAAAATTCTATATCAATTGGTTTTGATAAGTTTCCCATTCTGCCCATGTTCATAAAATTGTGGTCAAATGACCTTATGATATTGAATGAGCCAACCCATGCATCAAAGGCCTAACTACTAAGTATTTTTTTTTTTTTGAATATCAAAGGCCTAACTAATAGGATAGTCTATGTATTTAACAATTGAAGTGTGTGACCTAGAAATGCATGGAGATGAGCTGGTAGCATGGCATTGGAAGATGGAGTTAATTTTTAGAGAGAGAAAGTCAAAGGTGAGAATGGGCATTGAGATCAGAACAGAGGCAGACAAGTAGGGCAAGTAGTGGAAGTGTTAAGTAAAGTTGTCACTTTTGATTATTTCTACTTTGGGTTCTCTCACAAAAATAATGAAAAATGAGCAGGATTGAAAGGTAGGAGGAAAGTCATACATTGTTCTCTCTCTCTCTCCTCTCTCTATCTCTCTCACCTCTCTCTCTCTCTCTCTCTCTCTCTCTCTCTCTCTTCTCTCTCCTCTCTCTTCTAGGCATCTCTTAGAATCCGTGTGATGACTTTTACTCTCTTACCTCTCTCTTTCTCTTTCTAACTTCAATACATATAAAAGTAAGAGCTTCTCTTCTCTCACATTTACTCAAAACAGATCTAATTCAACTCCCAAGAACATCAACTCTTTCTCCTCTTCTTCAATTTCTATCAAATACCCGCATCTACTTCTCTCTTCAATTGTGTGTGTCAGTTTTGTGAACTCAAAATCCTGATATATACCCAAGTTTTAAGTCTACCCAAACCCTAATTATAGTCTAAATGGAGAATGAGATTGATATTCCTCCATACTTTCTCTGTCCAATCTCATTAGAAATCATGAGAGATCCAGTTACAGTGTCAACAGGAATCACATATGATCGTGAAAACATAGAAAAATGGTTCTTTAATGTTAAGAACAATACATGTCCAGTCACTAAACAAGTCTTGTTAGAAACAGATCTAACACCAAATCATACCCTTCGACGTTTGATTCAAGCTTGGTGTACTCTTAACGCTATCGAACGAATACCCACACCGAAACCACCCGTCGATAAGGCTCAAATATTGAAGCTTCTTAAGAACACTAAAACAATTCAATCTCAGATGATATCGCTTCGAAGTTTAAGGTCAATCGCTTCGGAGAGTGATCGGAATAGAAGATGTATGGAGTCTTCTGGTGCAGTTGAGTTCTTGGCTTCAATTGTGAGTAATAGTATTGAGAATAGAACAAGTACTAGTGAATTAGTAGTTGATCAGTTTACTAGGGTTGGTGATGAAGCCCTAAGTATTCTTTATTATCTTCAACTTTCACATACAAGTTTAAAAACTTTACTTGAAAAAAACAGGAATTTTCTTGAGGTTTTGATACAAGTATTGTGTCATGGACATGATCAATCTAGGGTTTATGCTGCATTATTATTGAAACCCATGTTAGAAGTAGCTGATCCAAGTCGTTTAATCAGTTTAAAATCCGAATTGTTCGTTGAAATTGTTCGGGTATTACGTGATCGTATCTCAAACCAAGCTTCAAAAGCCGGAATCCAAATCTTTGTTGAGACATGTAGATGGGGAAGAAATAGGATTAAAGCAGTGGAAGCTGGAGCAGTATCAACTTTGATAGAACTTCTTCTTGATACAACCGAAAAGAGAGCTTCCGAGATGATACTAATGGTGTTAGAACAATTATGTGGGTGTGCAGAAGGACGAGCCGAGTTGATTACACACGGTGCTGGAATAGCCATTGTTTCGAAGAAGATTCTTAGGGTTTCACATGTAGCAACTGAAAAGGCGGTGAAAATTCTGTACTCGCTTGCGAAGTTTTCAGCAACATCTAGTGTTCTTCAAGAGATGTTGCAAGTTGGTGTAGTATCAAAGTTATGTTTGGTTCTTCAAGTGAATTCTACAACAAAAACTATTGATAAGGCTCAAGAGATTCTTAGGCTGCATTCTAGGGTTTGGAAAAGTTCAAACTGCATTCCTCTTAATTTGCTCTCTTCATATCCATCTTAATTTGCTTCCTTCATAACCTCTACTTGTTAATTGAGTTGAGAAAAAAATATACAGTTTCTTTTTCTTATTACTTTTGTGTAAATGATTGGATGAAAAGTACAATATTAGATACACCATGGGCATGAAATCATGTCCACAAAGAAAATGTTGCAATTATATTTCAAACATAATTTACAAAGCTTTCCCTCTTTAATTTGATTTTTTTTTTTTTTTTTTATCAAAACCATACTTTCATTCATAAGTGATAACAATCACAAAGTTACATGGTAGATAATTGCTATTCCTCTGAGAACTTCATGAGAGTTACATAAGATAAGTTCATAGAATTTTCGAATGTGGAATGCCTCATGAATGGAAAGGAATTGACACGACACAGACTAAAAAAAAAAGACCCTAAAAGTCGACAAAAAGAGATCCTGGAGATCGAGAATTAAAGACCCTAAAGGTCGACAATATAGAACTATTATACAAATAAAATTGAAACTAGAAGCAGTAATATGATGATACTAGTATTAATACCAATCCGATGAAGAGATTACTTAGTCAATTCCCGTCGTTTGATTTTATTCTTTTAACCCAGATCTTTTTTGTAGTTCATATACGAACCATATCTGAAGTCCATCTTCTCATCTCCACGAATCACAACCATGTATAGATCGACTATGAAACCTTCAAAACCGTCTTTGAATTCGTTTTTAGAGTGAGAAAGTCTCATCAAAACCGTATTTGAATCTTCATCAAAACCGTCTTTATGTTGTGATGAAACCACCCAACGATGGGATTGTTGTTAATGGAGTCTTCATCTTCCTCGTCTCTTCCTCTCCGTCTACTTCAGAATTTTCTTATTATAGATCTAAAAGATAATACAAACTAAAAAAGAGGAAATTTCTTTCTTAGTATCACTACATCAATGCAATTTTATAAAAAAGGTAAGAGATTTATTGATAAGAAGATTAAAAACACAACCAAGGTGGAAACCAAGATGGTTAACCAGCCAAACCAAAACAAGAGCAAGCTAAGGGCATATATGAGGCTTAAATCCCTGTTCTAAGATATCTCAATTCCTAATATGCAGGCTAAAAGGAGTAATACTATCCCGTTCTTGATTACAAGCCCAAATGGCCAATGATGCATCAGATTTTTCACTTGTGTGATTATATCTTCATGGAAGTCTCTTCATCATTTGATGTAGAACGCAGCGGAATTTAAGAATAAAATAAACTAATACGAAGAACAATAAAATAACGATTAAATAACTCTAAATAACTGTAAACTCGATTAAACTTGATTGGGTTTTCTCTTCAACCTGAATAATAAAATAGACTAGACCTCCTTTTATAGGATAACAAACTTTCCTAGATAGACTCAAACTAGGATTCCTAAAATAATAAAATACTCAAAACATAGAAACTTCAAAATAAAGAAATATCAAATTAAAGTAACTTCCTAATCCTATACTAATAAAAACTACTATTATGGCCGAATAGGATGTGGGCACGCGTGGACGTGGGCCCACATGTTTATGCGCCTGCATCAGCACCCTGTTCCCCAGAAGGTTCGTCCCGAACCGACTTTTGGATGGTGTTCAATTCTGCAAAACCTTCTTCAATCGGCAATAGTGACCCAAGCTTGGATTTGAGCAAAAGAGGCCTCCCTTGAGTTGTGCATAGGAACCACAATAAAGAACATATAAGGGTGTGCCTGGAATAAAGTGAAAATCCTGAGAGATGCAAAATGTAATCGTTGGGATCTCTCTTTTCTTGAAGACATGTCGGGTAAATATTGTAGGACTTGATTTCGTAAGAGGTAAGGATCAACAAATGGAGATGATCGAAGGACAACTCCTCTTAAAACTTTCAGAATTTGAAATAATATATGTCCTTTTCCCCCGATGTAGTTGCTTTGATAATCATCACAAGAAAGTAATCGAATAACAGAATCAACAAAAAAGAATAAATCTCCTGGTCTCCAAATATCCTTCAGTGCAACAATGAATTGTCGAGATCTCTCTTGACTTAGAGGCATGTCCTTTGAAACACATTGTAAAACTTCTAGAGAACAAATACTCAATTCTCCGGGTTTCCAAATGTAGTTACCTTGATAATTGGCACACGAAAATAGTCGAGTAGCATAATCAACAAAGTTACATACGCCAATGATATAAGAAGAGAGAACTCCATTTGAAATCCCATAACTTGTAGAAACATCTTGTATCCATGGTGATTGTGTAACAAGTATTTCTTCCTCAGCTTCCTTCGTTAAATCCAGATTATGACTTTCCTCTATTATGTTTTTGTCAAACTCTTACGTGGAAGATAGTTCCATCTTATTCCTCTTGAAATTGGCTAGTTTAGGTGGTGGTGTAGTTGGTTCGTGGATGGTTTGGGTTGTGGTGGAAAGGCAAGACTCTAGGTTTGATGTTGGGTTGGTTATTGATAGGTTATGTTGATATGAATGTGGTGATGGAAAGTTCAATTCAAGGGTTGGAGTAAACGGTTCATGTGAGTGGTTTAGGTGGATTCGGTTAGGTGTTGTTTCATGGTCAAGGGATTGATAAGGATCACGGTAAGAATTTTGTTTCGTGGTTTGGTCTAGGAAGGAGTTGGATGGGTTTGGGTGTTGATTGTAGACGAGGTCTCCGTGTAATAGGGTAGGGTTGCGATTTAGAGAGGTGGAAGGTGTGCTTGTTGTGTAGTTGATGGGTTCAGCCGAGTAGGTAGTGGTGGTAGGGTAATGTCGGGCTTCATAAGGGACGTGGGTAAAAGATGGGGTGTATCTTGGTTCCGGAATGGGCCATGGGGAATGTTGGTTAGGTTGATAGGGACGGGTATTTGCAGCCGGATGGGTAGGGTATGCAAGGTGGTTGGTGGTGTGTGGGTATGGGGTCGTTGAGTTACTGTTGTGGACGGGCAGGTTAGGGTAATGGGCAAAGAAGTGTTGATATGCTAGGGTTTGAGTGGGTAGGTTCTGTTGGACGGTTTCTCTAGGGCTTGGTGTTGCTTCGGCTAGGGTTTGGTAGGGTGGTAAAGGGTGGCCGAATATGTTTCGGTTTGGAGAAGTTTCGTTTAGGCTTTGGTTGGGGAAAGATGGGTAATGGATGGTGCTAGGGTTTAGTGAGGATTCAGGGTTTTGGCTTGGTGTAAAATAATAAGTGGAATACGATGGTGGCGTCGGCAAGGGATTTCCAAAAGACTTGTTATGATTTGGTTGTTCTATGGAGCAATAAGAAGATGGAGGGGAAGGA
>BEHA01001029.1:274902-286713 GCA_002897215.1 Eschscholzia californica subsp. californica | reverse complement strand
CCCCATTTACATATCGGTTCACGTGTTAGTCCTTTTGATTTGTAACTTCAATGTTGATTCCCGTCCAATCGTCCATGTTGTTAGAGCTTTTCTCCGTATCATTCTAATTCCTTGTATATATATATATGTGTGTGTGGGTGTATGTTTGTGTTTCTTTACTATTTTTCTAAGTTGAGTATGCCCTCACTTTTTCTTTAATTTCTTTATATAATTTGAATGTGTATAAAACTACTTACATTGATTACAATACAACTCATTAGTCCATAGTAGTTGTGTTGGCTTAGAATGTAACATAAAAATTACTTGCTTGGACGTCACATCGAGATTTTTGAACGATTTACAACGTCTTATTTTAATTAAAAGTGCCCCCACAACGAAGCTTTTCTGGGTCTTCCACTGTTGAAAATAACAAAAGACAAGAGAAGAAGGAGATGGCTAAAACTCTTTACTCTATTAACTTTCTTTCTTACTTCTTGCTTGAAACAAATTACAAGTTTGAGTATCTATAGATGCCCAAGTTAATTCTAAATTACTTCTAAGTAAATGCAAAAGAAGAAGGAATATATTTTATCTTCATTTTTTTTCCTACTCTTTCATTTTCTTAATTTCTTTCTCGTAAACCACTCTTTTGCCTTTCTCCTGTTTTGGTCGATTGAACAGACACTTAGGCACCGGTTCACAGAGTTTATCAGAGTTGGAGTCCTCTTATAATATACTAACTTCCCTCCTATCCATGGAGCCCATACATAGAGTCCATACCCTGAGCCCATCAATGAAGCCCATCAATGAAGCCCATCTATCTAGCTTAACCAGTCACTGACTACTGTGAACATCAGAATCAAAACACCTACTTACAGCAAACGAGAAGAGAAGGTAGATCAGAAAGGTATAATCCCCTTCAAGATTTCATTTTCAAATTAGGGTTTCACTCTTATCTTTCTTTATTAATTATTTCCTTTAAATTCGATCTATCAATTCAATCTACTTCTCTTGCTGCAAATTTTTGCTAAAGTATAAGTTATACCTTTGCTTTCTTGATTCTCTTTCTCAATAAAATAGTTTAAAAATTAGGGTAAGTAAAGAATTTTTCTGTTCAAATTGGAAGTATGATCCCAACTTTCTATGTAATTGGTAAATGAGAAAGTTTCAGTACAATGTAATTAACAGAGATGAATGAACTCATTTAGAAATGGTTATAGTTTTTGTTTAGTGTGGAATTTTGATGTAATTAGCAGAGATGAACTAGTACCCAATTTGAAATTGTTCAGAAACTTTCATGGGTAGTCATGATAATTGCCAATTGTAGTCAGTTTTTCAAACTCAAGCCCTTATAATTTGAAGGAATTTAATCAAACTTTAGTTCAAACTTCAAACAATCTACTTTAGCATTTAATTTTGCATTTCCGCAACTCTAAAGAACGAACCCCGTGATTGCAACACATTCCGAAACCTAAGAGTCTAACATATGCCCTTTTATTCTTGAATCTTGATCACAATTTTTGGTTTGGACTTTGGATCATCGGGTTGTGCTTGTTTCAGTTGTTTGTATGATTGCTTGCATTTGTATCTATGGAATGTACATTTATACAGGTGTCATTGTGGTATTTCCAGTCGTAATAATGTCTTTGATTAGAGGTACACAGAAGACGCCCAAGATTGCTTCGTGGAAGGTTTCCTTCTTGTGATTTCTACGCTAATGATAGAATCTGGGATAAATACCCCCAACCTTTCTAATACTATCCCACCCTATAAAACGATCCAATTACCATAACCTGCTGTTCCTAATAACAATTAACAAATAAGAAACATGTCATGTGTTTTAATCTGGTTTAGGTCAAATTTGTTAATTAGTTTTAGCATGTAAATGCCAACATCTAAAATTTGTTAACTTCTTAATTCTCACTTATTTTACAGGTTTTTTAGGCGCACAAAGGATGTTGTTATTAGTGCCTGGTGCCTCAACAGAGAGTGAGACTGTGAGTTTGCTGATTTGACCATTCATTATATTTCTGCAACTAGTATAAATGTTCACTTGCATCAACCAAAATATGTAATTGTAAGAATCCCCTCTTTGTTGATCTCAATTTGCACCTTGTCAATGGAATCGGACTTTGTTGCAGTAGTGAAGGGACTGGTAATGAACCAAAATGTAGTAGCAAATTAACTCTAGGAGTAGCTTTTTTCTTTTGGTTAATGAATTGAAAATGTTTAATATCTTATGTTTAGTTGTTGTTTCTTTCTCAGACGAGTATGTGACACATTTCCTAACTACAATTTGCAAGAAAATCTGTAGAATGAGGTTTTATCGGCAATGTTTTGAGTAAAGTTTCATTTCATTCCCCATTCCGTATACCAATATTGTTTCCTTTGCTCCAGGATAAAGAAACAACAGTTCCATGCATTATTGGTGATCGATCAACTAGTGATGTTGTTGTTCGTATAAGAACACACGAGGGTAGAGACGACTGGTTTTATTGTCACTGCACAATTCTCATTGAAAAGTGCAAATATTTCGCGGACCGCCTCTCAGAAGACTGGCCCACATGCCAGATCATCGATTCACGAAACTGTGTTGAAGTTTACTGTCAGGAGTCCGAGTTTGATCACCATGTCACTGCCTTACGCCTACTCTATGTTGCTTTAGATGACTCAGTACCTGACACATGGAATGGTGTTAAAAATGCTCTTGGAATCCTCCAAGTTGGTATGAAACTCGGCTGCCCACAGATAGTTCGTGGCTGTGTCAATTATTTAGAAGCAGTACCGTGGGAAGAGGCTGAAGAGGAAGAGATCTTAAGAATTATACCCGGGTTAGGTTCAGAAGCAGAACCAATCCTTGCTCGACTCCAACCAGTCGATCCTACAGCTATTAGACGAATATTTCTGTCAACTCTCCATTTTGCAACGTCATGCCCTCCTCTAGATATGAATGATTCCAAATCATCAGCTCAAGAGCAACTCGAGTACATGCTCACAGAAGACGATGATCCTCCATTACTAATAGTAGATGATGAGTTAAAATCCGAAGTGAAAAAATGCATGAATAATCTACTAACAGGATTCTATGGTTTGTTGGATAATTTGGATTTGCTTTTAAACATAGACAGGTTAGCAGAACTACAACTAATTATCTCAGATCTCTCATGGGCTTGTCAGATTTTGACAAAAATGGAAATCATGCGCGAATTTGTTAGTAGTTGGACGGACAACTCAGAAAAGATTGTAAAAGCAGTCACTGATTCAACTCCAAGTAATGACGACATGATTGCTATAAGGGTGAAGGTTATAGAAGTGGGAGCTAAAGTTTTGGAAGCAATTGCATATGGAACTGTGATACTTCCAACATCGAAGAGACTTCATATGGTAAAAATATGGGTCCCGTTCGTGAGACTAACTAAACCTTTGATAAATTCAAGCAACTGTGGAGACGATTCTCCGTCATTAAAGGTGGATAATGAGATATGGCAGAGCTTGGAATCTGTACTTGTATCGATGGTTCTTGCTTTACCTTCAGGAGATCAGGCAGTGATTTTGACGGAGTGGTTGGGGAGTGAACATATTCAGTATCCGGACTTGACTGAAGCATTTGAAGTTTGGTGTTACAGGTCTAAAGTCGCCAAGAGGAGGTTGTCATCTTGAAGGATCAAGGAGAAGTATGATTGAACGAGCAAGGAACGGTATGAACATCTTTTCCACAATATTAGCTACTCTCTTTTTTGGCACAGTTGTATATTATCCTTCGTCGATTAATGTCAAATTGTAAATTTTGTTCCACTAGCATTGTTAGTATAGTTGCTGAAACTTTTCTTTACCAAACGCTCAATTTAAGTGAAATATCATGTGACCACCCAAGCCCCAACAATTACCGATGCCCAAGCCCAACAGGTGCAGGGATTTTGTTCTGATATATTTGTACTATACGATATAATGCAAATTTGACACGTTTAGATGTATGAATAGTTTAAAAAATTCATTCTAGAAGGTCAATAATTGCAATATATTAGTCTCACGATTATAAACTATTAAATTATTAGATATTTGGTAAGCTAACAACTAATCTCCAAGTATAAGCTACAAAATGATATGATAATAGATATGATTAATTTGTAACCCTTCCCAAGAATTGGGTTAAGTGGGGCCATAATGCATTTACAATTAATTAGAGTAGCCAGCTTTAGACAACAGTTTACTACCCATGTATGGCTGCCGAACAAAATAATTAAATTCCTTTATAGCACATATTATGGTAATTATGATACATTACCTACTCGGAATTGCTAATGTGATGTGCATATCTCGAGGATATCTATCTACTTTGCAGCTAAAGGTAGAATTCATACTAAAATTGATGTGATCGAATAACCTAAGTTTACTATTGTTGGTTTTCCAAGTCAAGTATGTGGGTCTTAGCTTCAACTGTAATTTGCTCGCCACAACCCGCCTCCCATACCTCCTGTGTGAGAGGTGTAAGTGTACAGACTAGTCAGTGTCTACGAACTTCGAATCTTTGAGCCATATATATATTATATATATATATATTTATGTATATATATATTCCATGATTTCATGGAGAAATATCAAAATATTATACAATCTTCATTAACCGTACGATCTCATGATCAATTCCTAATTAACCCAATCTAAGAAGAAACCACAAATGATTTCTTAGTATAAACCTGTATACCAATTACAAACCAAACCTTGCTTGTTCTTCTTTATACACTAAACCTGCAACTATACTTGTTCCTTTCCTAACTAAAGTAGGAAAAACTTAAATAGAATTGATCTATTATAAAGATCAAAGACTAACTAGAGCTAACTAGAGAGAGATCTCATAATATCTTCTTGGTTTTGTGGGTTCTTTTCCTTTTCTTCTGCTATGGGTTGAATAATTTAACCCTATATACTTAAATCAATCTTTGATGAAGAAACACATCAAGTTGAATCGTAGTTGAACTTGATTGAGTATCAAGTCACAAAATCTGGTAGAAGTTGAGCTGAAAACCTCTTTCTGTTTTCCATGTTTATGTTCTCATAAGGTGTTTTCGAGTGAGAAAGTGGAGGATTGACCCCACCGAACTCGTCTGGTTCATTGCCAATGCCCATCTCGAGCCGTTTCCCAAATTGAATGTTCTGGTTTGAGAGATAAGTCTGTTGGGTACCTGATAAAGAGAGGTTTTCACAATGAGGAAGGCCTAATGTGAGGGAAAATCCATTAGAAAACCTCGGCGGGTATTGGTCATGATCAAACCTACCAATCTCTTCTCCTATCTGATGATTATAAGTTCCAAATCCTCCTCCATGATTTCCAGCATTTGTTATCATTGAATAACCATTTCTATCCTGTCTTTCGCTCCCGAAATTCATGCATAGTTCTCGATTTGTCTCGCCCGATTTTATCTCCATATCCATTGATTGATTCCCAAAATTCTGCAATTCGTTTCGTTGTTTCTTTGCATTTCCTTGAAGAATCTCTTCTCCATTTGATGTACCACCAAGGAAGAATCCTGAAGCTTGGGTTCTTATATTTTCTTCGATGATGGATGTGAGAATTGTTGAATTAGAAACTGAAGGACCAACATCTGAACCGGTAGGTTTATCTTGTTTAGAGATAAGATTTCTAGTTTGGTCTGCACTATTGGGACTATGTTCGGTGGACTTTGAACCCGATGTTTCGTTAGGTTTGTTCTTGTCTGATTTGTCTTCAAATTCTTTATGTTCTTGATCCTTAGTTTCCTCCATGTACATTTCTTCAACCATTGGCTTCCATAGACGAACCCGAGCATTGATGAACCAGTTAGATACCTGCATTTTCAACTCAGAGTATAATCAAATCTGTTTTCGAAATTGAAACAAGAAAAGTCCAACAAATTTACAAAAAAATTGTTCATTACCTGGCTCCTAGTAAGTCCTGTTTGTTTCGCAAGCATGAGTTTATCCGAATCCTTTGGATATCTGCAACTCGAATAAGTTGAGAAATCAACAACAAACAAAAGGGTAGTTCTATAATTAGTTTATTATATAAATCTATGGATTCTGTTTTGCATGGTTGGCTATTCTGTGATCAAAATATACTAAGGTTGTGTTTTTTTTCTTTTTTATCAATTTCATATCCAAACCTGACTCACAATCTGAATTGACTTAATACAGGTTTCAGGATGTTTGTTACATGTTTACTCGTGTGTCTGACTCATCTAAATGGTTCTCAAACTATTTCTGGGTTCATTTCAAACATAAAATAAGTCTTGATTAAGATCTTGTTGTGTGAAAATAATCTGAAATGACTATTATGGTACCGAGCTAAAGAAGTCAGACTCAGACTCAGGCGAAATAACATTAGACCGTCAGAGAAAGTAAACACCATTATAACATTGATGAAGTTCTGGGACTACTTACGGGTGCAAGAAGTGTTCGAAGAGCCAAGCACGAAGAATGGAAACAGATCTTTCTGGCAATCCTCTCTGTGTTCTCCAAGCATTCTGTTGGATCATTCCAAGTTGTTGAAGTGCTCGTTGTTGTCGAATTTGATGGTCGAAGAATCTAAGTCTTGAACCCTCAACTTTTCCTCCTATAAGGAAATCTTCTTCACCCAAGTTCTTGCATGTAGCTCGAATTTGAGCTGAAATAGCGTCTTTTAAACATCGGAATTGCTTCGAAATCGTCTGTAAAGCAAGAGCTGTGTATGTCTTTGCAGAACCAAATCCAGCTGCTTGTTCAAATGATGAAACTACAATCTGCATCTGCTGGTAATATTGCTTGTACCTTTCTCCCACCTTCAAAATTCCCCAAATAACAAAATTAGGATATGAAAAACATGAAAGATTCAAATTCTCTCTCTCTCTCTCTACATGAAACAACAATGTTTATACCTCATCAAGCATGGTAACAAGTTTAGCCTTCTTCATCTGAAGCTCCTGTCTTTCACCAGTTGAAAGCTCTGTTTCTTTTCCGACACTAGCATCACCACCACCACCAATTGAAGATCCTTCACCAGTCAAAGAATTCGATTGATCTTTGTTCATCAAAATCTGTCCTTTATTATTATTATCAATACCCTTTGATAATTCAGTCTTGATTCCATTACCAACATTAACAACTTCATCAAGAAGTTGTTGTGTTACTTTCAAATACTTAGAACCCAACAGAGCACTCTGTATATTTGAAGTTCCAATAGAAACTGCGGAAGAGGATGAACCACCTGATACCCTCATCTCATTTCCACTTGCTAGAGCTGTAATTGATTCAGACACCGGTATTGGGTTGCCAGATTCCGTCTGGCGGTGAACCGTCTGCTGGGGCGAAAGACTTAACGATAAACCTTGCTGAGCTTGTTGAACTACCGAGGATCTTCTAAGACCCAATTGAGATGTATAGTCGGTAGCACCAACGGAACTGTTTCCTGTTACAGAAGGTGAAGGTATCTGTTGATCCATGGACGACCATAATTTATACTGAACAGGACTGAAACCATGTAAAACTGGGATTTCTTGCTGGTTTGATGTTGGACGAATAGGATATTGTTGTGAAGATGGATGAGTTGGTTGAAGTGGAATTCCGACCAATTGTTGATTGTGGGTTTGGCCGGATTGAGATAAACTCGCCGGATTTAATGTATTTCCGGTGGAACTTAAGAAAACCATATTGGTTGGTATTGGTGGCTGAGGTGTATCAGGATATCCAATGTAACTAGGGTTCATCAGATAAAGTGTTTGCAACCCATCAGCTTGGATTTCTGAATTTCCTTGAAAGTAAGTCGCCATTGATTCCCTCAAAGATCAAAATCGAACCCTGAAAAGAGGAGACTAGGCCAAAGTTTCGATCTTGGATGGATTACTTGTATCTTTAGATTACTCTCTGTATCTAGACTCCGTTAATATTATGTTCTTTTCTTTCTGATTACAGTAGTTTTATTGAATCTTAATTCAACCCATTTGCAGCTCAATTTCTAGTTGAAATTCATCAAAATTCTTACTCTGAACAGATCTGAGTTGCAGAAAATTCCTGAAAGAAACCAATGATGAATTTGTAAAGCAAGTCAGAGTTTTTGAAACATTTCTATTACACTAAATTCATAAACCCAAAACTCGAAAATTTGGACATAACTTGAAAGTTCTTATGATTTATCTAACTGCCCCAAGTTAACATAAGATTGATTGAAAACACAAGATAATGATGATTGCCAATGTCTTAGGAATGTCTGATAACAGTCTCGTATGAAAGGGGACCAAACAGCAAATCTCCAGTATTTGTACGTAGAGAGAGACAAGGGTAGAGAGAGACAGGATTTGATTAAAATATTGTAGGAAAAGAGAAATAAATTATGTGATTGGGAAATATAAATACACGTGATTGATTGATTGATCAACTGAAAAATAAAGGATTTATACTTACAGTGGCACAAAACCCATGAAAGATCTTTGGAGCAGAGAGATAGAACCTTATAGTTATAGGTAAAATACAATTACAAATGGAGGAAATTTAAGTTGATGAGAGAGAAAAAATCAACAATATCTTTCATCAATCTATCTCTCACTCTCTCTCTCTAAAAAAAAGTAGTACCCTCACAGTCAGTTCTGTGTGATACTTTGATGATGAAATAAAAACAAGTTTTGGTTTGGGTATATAGAGATATGATTTTTGGGTATATCTCTTAAATTGTCAGAAACAAAATTTCTGCAACTCTTTCTTGCTGAAATGGAATAGAAAACAAAGGGTAAGGGGATATAGAGAGATTAAACTAAGAAAGGCTTATACAAAGATACCCATCTCTCTCTTTCTCACACTCTTTCTCTTTCTCTCTCTTCACTTATTTGTACTATCTCTTTCTCAATTTTAGAAATATCAAAACTGAAACCACCCCTTAAGTCTTCATCAATGAATCTAGTTTTGTTGGTGGGATTGGGGTATGTGTAGGTTAGGCAACATTTCTTATCCTTCACTGCAATTTCCTCTCTCTCTCTCTCTCTCTCTCTCTCTCTCTCTCTCTCTCTCTATCTCTCTCTATAGAGAGGGTAGTGTGTACATGAGCAAACAATTCATTGATTTGACTCTCCTTTTCAAATAGTTTGATGATAAACAAAGAACTTTGAGAAAAAGAGAGAGAGAGAAAGAGAGATGTAAAGTTTATCTTTAAAAGTGGGGTCATAGGAAAACAGACCAAGGAAATGTCTACTTCTATCCAAATTTAATGAAATAAAAGGACAGAGAACAAGTTTGAAATTTAATCCATCTTTTTCATTTATAACTTTTACCTGTTTTTTATTTTAAAAATTTTAGTATTTTTTGTGGTGTTTGGTTGAGTTTGAAAGATAATGAAATTGATTTGGAATCCTAAGCAACATAATCAACCACCCCATACAGCTACAAACATTAAATTTTCAAAGATGAAATAAGAAAGAAAAAAAAAGCGATTTTAATGGTAATTTTTTTGGTCTTAGTCTTGGGGTGTGTTTGTTTTTTAACAATTTATAACCAAAATGAAATACGTTTTCTAAGGAATGTTAGTTTTTTGGCATGTTTTTAGCTTGTCGGACTAAGTTTTTTTTGTTCAAATGTCTAACTAAGTTAGATCTTCAAATAATTCTTCGTCTCCAATCTATTGTGTTTTCCACTTAATCATAAGCTTGAACTTAAGAAAATAAACTTATTTAAGATTGAATATTATAAAAATGAGTTATACAAGTTTTTTTTCTGTCGCTGAAAATTATACAAATGAATTACACATAAATAATCTCAAAATTCGGTCTCAAATCCATTAGAAAAGCATATACAACTTTTAGTCTGAGTTTTTCAAGATTATGGGGTTTAGGATCTCTAATAAGATCTTGTTCTTCTTCTATGTAAGACTAGGTAGATGGTCTACGTACCCCTTATTTTCAAAAAGTTATCCTTTATTAGTTCAATTATTTTACCCACTGTAATCATATTCCCAATTGTTAAAAAAAAAAAAAATCATATTCCCAATTAGAAATGCTTTAGAGAATATTCGTGTGACTCATCAAAATATACACACACGTAACTATTGTCATATGACACCATGGTCATCCAATGATGTATACATACACAAGATGACATAATTTTTCATATATATATATATATATATTTATACAAGAGCTACCAGGTCGTAGCAAGTTCAATTGGTATTGATTACAAAAGGGTTCGAAAAAGAGAATGCTGAACACTGGATTAGCACAAAACGAAGTAAAATTAAGGGAAATGATAAAGTTACAAAAGATTTTGACAAAAAAAGGTTCCCAGCTGATGTGGCGGGTGTGGTTTCAAACTTTGACAAAATCTAGACCGTTGAGAGATGAAAATCACAACAGCCACATCAGCTGGGAACTTTTTTTTGTCAAAATCTTTTGTGATTCTAGCATCTCTCAAAATTTAAAGTGCACCACCAAAATGCATGATACAGCACACAGGATGAGAAAACTTATATCTTAAAAATAAAAGTATGGCTAAATATGTTCATCTATTGAAGCATCTACACATTTGGCTTTGATATCTAAATTTTTGAACACTTAAAAATAGGACATGTTGTGTTGATGGAAAATCAAGTGAGCCCACAAACGTGTAAATGTGACATGTTGTGTCAGAACTCATACACATAAAGTATTAATAAGTCCCTTTTCCACACTTTTTACTTCTTTCTTGGTAGCTATCTCTATCTTTATAATCCACTCTTACACTTTCATGCTTTCTTTTCTTTCTCCACTACTACTTTACTCACTCCTAATAGATTTGTACAATATATGTCTATATCTATATTAAATTTTTGTATATATAAGAAAAATGGTGACAGTAGTTAGAAATGTGGGTAGTGATCAATGTACTTTGAAAGTCATTAACAATTACATGTTGCAAAAGCTAATAAACTAATATTTTCATTATTATTGTATGTTAATTTAATGTAGAAAAAGTTCATTACAAGGAGAGATAAATAGATAAAAGAGATTTGGGTTAGATCCCACCAAAGTCGGCCTCCGATTATGTTTGTGTAGCTCAATTTGGTTGAGTTGACATGCATGTCACTCCTCCTTAGAGATTAACGGAGAATGTAGTCGAGGGCGAGAGCACATTTGAAACCCCCTTTTAGGATTCCACCTTTAATTTATTCGATAGCAACCAATACTTTTTCTAAATTATGAGTGACCTGGTTAGAAGTTTAGTTATACTATTAGAAATTAATGTTTAATAGTTATCAAGTTTGGCCTTTTTGACTATTGATTAATTAACTTAACGGGGAACACCCCAGACCACCACACAACTCTGTCACTTATTGCAAATTTATTTTGAGGGAGACGACTCCAAATTTAACAGAGTATCAGAGTTAGGCTCGCGTTCAATAGGTTAAAAGCTACACGTGATTCATTGCCGCAAAAAAGAAAAAAAAAAAGAGTCGTGGTAGGCTCAAAGTATGCCCCACTTGAAGAGGCGTGTGAGGATAGTTCTACACGAAAAAAGATTATTTTGTATCAAAATATATAATGGGCAGGTATTCTTCATTCATTGCCTATTTACTTTGAATTGGATGACCACATATTTAACACAAAAAAGTATCTTCGGGGAAGTGCGGGCGGGACATTGGGACTGTTGTTGTTGTCTTGGACATAGTCAAACTCGAAGTTTTCTTCGGCCTCTCTTACTCCAAAAACCGGTTGAGGAAAGGAGAGTTTTTTTCTTAGTCACACTTATAGAGTGACCACCACTCAGTCCCACAACATGAAGGGATTATATGGGTTAACTTCAACCTTTGATTCTTTTGTGTAAGATATTCTTCAAGGAACATCGTCCCATTCATTGAATACT
>BEHA01001029.1:256353-268993 GCA_002897215.1 Eschscholzia californica subsp. californica | reverse complement strand
AATCCTATATGCATAGAAAAAGCAGGCACATAGACGTTAGATTTCATTTTCTTCTTGACCTTACAAAGGAAGAAGTGGTAAAATTGGATCACTGTCAAAGTCAAGGACAAATAGCTGATATTCTTACAAAACCATTGAAATTGGAAGTTTTCTTGAAGTTGCAAAATCTGCTCGGGTTTCTTTCAAGTTCATGTTTAAACTGGATATAATTTAAGGGAGGATGTGAAGATTTCAGTTAACTACTTTAGTTTTAGTCAAAGAAGTGCCTAGATTCAGGAAGTCTTTGAACAATTCTTAGTTTGAATGTTTCTTAGGTGAATCCCACTTTTTTTTTATGAGATATGGTGAATCCCACGTAGTGAGGGAAGTTGTTAGTTTATTATCTTTTTCAATTAGTCATCCATTGTAAAGGCTCTATAAAAGCCTGACTTTGTTTTCTGAAACAATAAGAAACTCTTCCAGTAAAAGTTAACTTGCTTCTTGAGTAGTTCACTGATCTACCTTAGTACTATTTCACAGTAAGTGATTGATGTTCGTTACACCATTCATTATCACTTGTCGTTGACCAATAAAGAACTCATGATCTTGTGTTAGAGCATCTCCAATGCAACACTCAAATTGAGAAATTCTAAGTGTCACCTAGAATGTTTTGAATTTTTACAAAAGAATATCTTCAATACAAAATTCAATTTGAGTCTTAACATGATGTGGCATCATTTAATTATAAGATGTCTCAAGAAGTAACTCAATATTTGAGTTTTCTATTGAGAATCTCAATTGGCCACTCTATATTAAGTACAAAACTACTCATCTAGTAAATAACACCTAAGTAATTTTTAAGTTTTTACAGTGTTGCATTGGGGACGTGTTTAGGACTGAGGGTCTCAATATTGACATATAAGAAAGATCTCAATTGAGAATCGACACATAGGACAATTTGCGTTTTTTTAGTTTTGCATTGGAGATGTTCTTAGTTGTATAATGGAGACCTCATGCTACACGCGGCTCGTGGTGTCGATTGAAACAGACCATGACACACCAGGACAATCACTTAGTGTTGAGACATGTCCCCGTCTTTAGGGTCAGACCTTTAGTTCGTGTGACTGATGTATTTTAGCTCATTGAGAAAGTTCGTCGCAATATAAGTTGTATAAATGTTTGGTGGATGACTACTAAGTCGTACATATCAAAATTTAAGGAGTCTTCGAGATTCTAAGGAATACACCATGGCTTTAATGTCACCAATCAGTGAGGTCGATTTGTGATTTAATACTTGGGTGACTTCAGATCCTTAATTGTCGAATGAGATTGGACTTACTCAGAAGATACACCACAATGAATGTGTCCCCTGGAAGTCACAAAGTGGTTCCGAGTCGTGACAATAATGACTCACATGGCTGGGACATTATTTGGGACACACCAGACGTAATATGCTATTGCCCCGTGAGACGAAGATGTAAATGCATTCGACCGACTAAATAAGGATTTACATATCAATTACAAACATGATGTGACTGCGTAGGAAATTTCATTGCAAATGGCGACAAAGGGATAAACGTTTAATTCCTGCATTATGGGAAACACTGTAGTAAGGGCATTTGGTGGAATTTGACATTAACTTGTTAAGATATGTTATTTAGTTCATATGAGTATATATACGAGACTGATTTAGTGTGAAATATGAAACTTTTGAGTCGGGAATCCGTGAATTTAACTTAGAGGATCCTCCTTCTAACTTAGTAGTAATAATGGAATTATGAATTCTATTACACAATGAAGATGTTAGAGAACACCCTTTCTCTAATTCACCCTTCCCTCCCTATTGGTCCTTTGTTTCTCTCACTGATTGAGTTTTACTGGTTTAGTTGATAGTAGTTGTATAATGGAGACCTCATGCAACCCCTACGGGTACATTGTTAATCATAATTGCAGTTTTGGGTTTGCAATTTATTTATTTATATAAAATAAATTTGGTTTTTTGAGTTTACCCCCTCAATACTAATTGAATTTACCCTCTTCAACTTACTATTTTTGTTAAATATACTAAGAAAATGTTTGACGTTGTGTAGAAAAAGAATATGATTATCAAGAAGAATGATCAGATAATGTGATTTTAGTAATTGTAATACCTCAATGTGTTAGATTTAGTCAAGAATGTGATTCGTAAGACTTATTTTATCCATACACTATTTAACTTGTGATTCAATCCATTAACGTCAAACATGATTTACTATTTCTAAAGATGCAAACTCAACTTACTAATGTATGGAGGGAGCAAACTAAAAAAATTCAAAAAATACACCAAAGACACCCTCACTAGAAACAAGTCGGCCATAGGGATGAGAATTTGACACGTAGAGGTGCTGTGGTAGTCGAGACGAAGTTAGGCAGGGTTTGAAGGTGGGCCCTCGTTACACCTTAATATTGTCCCACGTGCCAGCTAACGTAAAGCGTTTGGAGTGCTTTTGATGACTTCTTAGTTGGACTTTTGTTGGGGCTTTGGGTCCCCACTATTACTTTCCCACCAAACGTGTCAAAAACCAGCTCTTGCCGGTAAATGTGGCCCGATATAATATCATCTCCTCTCATTGGGCCCTTCTTTCTCATTTAATGATTTGTCTTTTCTTTTAGCCCTTAAAGAGCCCTTGGGCCCCCACGTGCCTAATGAGTCAAGCCATCAACCAATCTCAATAAAGGCTTAACTTTTTGAGCCCGTCATTGTCGGGCAGAGGAGATACATACGTGTCAATCACAATTAGGTCTAATTAATTTGGACTGCTCGAGTTTCCTTATTAATGATTTGGACACCCTTAGTCACCAAATTTGTCACTATACAACAGACTCAAATTCCCTAGTTAAACCAGTCTGATTCTTTTTTTTTTTTGAATGACCGTACAATACAAACAAATCAAATCTTTGTGTAGTTAGTGACTTTGAATTAATGAGTTGTTCCCCATTTGCTTATGTAACATTAAAGATATGATAAGGAATATATTATTTATGAAGAAGTTACAAGAGAAAGTTTGATGTTAGTTTAATATCAAATAACAATGACCTTAATATGTTACATATAAAATTGTTGCTCCCATCACCACATCACACATAAAGAATTAGTGTTTGAGCACTATAATGAATGTAAGTGTCAATCTTTTCCATTGCAATCTTCTACTAATATGGTTTTTATTTGATAAACTTTGTCATTGTCATGGGTATAATTCAAATCTTTTTTGTAATTGTTTTATTAGGTTTTAAGATTGACCCCCTAAAGTACGATGTGTTTCTCGCATGGTCCTCTAAGTAAAAAGAAATCATTAATTTAGCCATTAGGTCGAAAGTTAAGTTAATTTTGACTCGTTTTTATTTCTTTTCTTTCTTGCCCTCAACAATTTCTATCTCCATCTTCATCCCAAATGTTGAGAAATTCTTTTCTAAGCGTTCTTAAAAATCTAAATTTGTCTCGTGTCCATCAACCTCAAGATCAATCAACTTATGAAGAGAAAATGAATGCAGACCAATCAACAATGACGATAAAACAACACTTAAGAGAACTTGAAAATCCAATTCATGAAAAATCCAAACATGTTCATGGGGTTACGCTGGAGAGGTTTCCTTCCACGAATAAGATTCGTTTGCGGAACGAAGGAGAAATCCCTTCCACAAACCTCCCAGGAACAAGATCAATTTGTGGGAGAGAGGAAAAACCCATACACGAACAAGATGTGTTTCTTTGAGAACCCCCCGAAAACAAGATATGTTAGTGGAAGGAGAAACCCCTCCCACGAACAAATTTATTCGTTCGAGAGGGGTTCTCACCCCTCCTATATTCTTAAGTTTTTGTAACGAAGTTTTCGTTTTCTCAATAATATTTTGAAGTTTGGAGGGAATGCTGATGAAATGAATAAGATGAAGAAGATGAAATTTGAAGTAGTGATGACGGAAGAAATTAAATTTTTGGTCATGTTGATGATGAAGATGAACTGGATGAATATAATGAAATAGACACAAATGGTTGAGGGGAAGAGAGAGAGAGAAAGAAAAGAAAACTAAAATATAAGTCAAACTGACTTAAATTTAACATGTCGGTCAAACGGATGGAAATTTAAAAAGGAAGTCAGTTCGACATTTTTCCCGTTTAAGGGGTTACACGGGAAACTAGTCATAATTTAGAGGACCAATTGCAAACTAATTCAATTTTATAATTTTTTCTTCATAATTTAAATAATACTGATTCATTTTACCATTATTGCAGAAGAACCATGGCATAGAAAACAAAGAAAATATCTGGGGAAAAATTGACTAGAAAGAAAACTAGATCTCTCTTTTGTGGTAACATGTTCTTCTATATTTTATTAGTGTTTGAGTATTGGGAACTTTTTTTTTTTGTTGAAATGAGTATTGGGAACTTAGTGCCTCCGAAAGTATAGACAAAACCCAAAGATTTTATTCGTGCAAAATGTAGTGCACCAATAAATAATCAAAAGAAATCTATCTTTCTGTGTTTTTTTAATAAATGAAATTATCAACAAAATAAGGTTTGAGGTTTATTGATATGGTTAGTTCTACCAAACTTGTGTATTTTTAATTTCTGTATTGATTTGATAATAACCTTTTGTTGGATCATGACATGCACAATATGCATGCTTTAAAAGCATGATCATGTGTTGTAGGACATTTTATAGCAAAGAAAGTGATAATATGTGAGAAAATGAAACTAATTTAATTTTACAAGTAGTTATTAATAATTATAATATTATTTTCCGATTGACCCTAAAGTATTACAAGCTTACTGGGTGACCACCTATGTTAGAAGAAATGTCGAGTTGGTATGAGTTTTCAATCTCTTATGCACGGAATGAAAAGCTAGACAACCTTTCTTTTTCGACATTGCTCGTCTTTTTCTTTCACTATTTTTATTTTCATCCCTTATGTTTCTTACTGTTTCCCTCAGTCCTCTATCTTCATCTCCATGGTCTACATTCTTCACCTCCTTCATTAACGAATTTAAAAAGAAAAATGAATTGCAATTTTTTTTTCTCTTCGTCATCTCATCATAAGAGCGGCAATATGAGAGGTAAGAGCTTTAATAATTATACTGAACTCCTATGTGCTTCTGTTAATTCCTCCCCACTTTCTTCCTCCTCGAGTCCCTTCCATAATTTTCCCTTCATCTCCTTTTTCATCTGATTCAACGTCGTTGTTGTCTCTCATAGTTGTCGTTGTTGTCTCTCATAGTTGTCGTTGCTTGTTCATCTAATTGCTTCACTTTTAACGATGTATCCGCTGTACAATTTCCCTCCTATCTATGCATCTCTCGCGTCCATGAAATTTCAAGCGGGGTATAATAGGTAATAAATGTGTTATGAAAAATACGGGATCTCTGGAGAGAAAAAAAATCCTTAAAAAAGAATATGATCGTTTCGATCAAAAGAGAAGCAAAATTTTGTGAAACCATATGTCAAAAGGTGTTCCAAAGATTGTCTATTAAATACCATCAATAGACAAATGAATTCGTCAAACGAAAAATAAAATTGGTTTTGATACACGTAACTACTATTGTTTATAGAGAGAAACTACGAATGAAGTTTTTTATTTGAATTTGTCAACGGGTGTAAAGGGCCCAACCCCGAACAAAAAAACTAAGAACACGAAAGTAACAAAAGAATCATAAGGAAAGCATCACTAACACACAATCCCTAAGTATACCGAATTCTAATTACACCCCTTTGATCATCTCTCACTATTTGCTGCAACTCGGAAGGAAGATCACGTGTCGTATATTCTGACACTCCCTCCTGTGTCCTCAGTTTCGACAGATAGTCGGCCGCTTGGTTTGCCAAGGCGGATTTTTGTTGTTGTTAGTAAGAATGTCTACTGTTAGTTGGGAATCAGTGGCAATTCCCACTCTTCTCAGCCCACATTTGATTGCTAATTGAAGACCCAAACAAACACCCTGTAACTCATGCTTCAATACTGAAACTCGGTGTGTCCTAGCTGCTGCCGCCACAAGTACCTCTCCCTCTGAATTTCGAATAATTGCTCCATAACCCCCAGTTGAATCGTCGAAAGCACCATCAGTGTTTATAAGCACCTCGCCATTTGTTGGTCCATGCCACCAACAGGATTTGGGTGCCCGTTTGTTCGGTGTCATTGACAGATTCCAGTTAGCAAGGATCAGTTGGCCCCCTACCGTACTAGGCTTTGTCCATTGTCCATTCGATATCTCTTTTCTAAAAATGACATTAATGATGAACTAATGGTAAATCTGATCTCTAGTAGATAATCGAAGTGTTGAAAACTTTGTCAAACGGAAATGGAAGAAGACAAATTTATTTTGATACATTAGTCCGAATTCATTTTTCACTCGTAACGTATTATGAACAACTATATTTGCCTGTTCATAAGATATTATTTCTATTCATTACGGATTACAACGAGAAACACAATTAGTTCAGGAAGAAATACGATTTTGTGAAGAACAAGTATGATTTTGTCATAATGCATTATATATGATTGTAATAATGTATAATGAACAATCATTATGCATTATGAGAATTCACAGAATATTACACCGAGGGGTATTTTGGTTAGAAAAAGTTGATTTTAGATCTCTCGTAAATTATGATTTTTTTTTTTGATAATTTTGCCTTAAACTAAAATTAGTTCAGAAAAATTTAGATCATTGGCATATTTTTCGTTGAGTCAGAACTAGTTACCCATTTCAATATTTCATCACCCATAGAATAATTTTTGTATGGTCTCCATATTATTTCCTTGGTTTAGTTTCATGGTATTTTCGAGCTTATTAAATCGAATATCAAATGCTCACATCAGATTTACACATGTAGAATCAATTGGTTGTCACTTTTTCTTAAAAACTGAGTAAAGACCCCCTTGCTCCCTTTTCAGTGCTAGGATAGTCACTCGACGTTTGACACATCAGGCGTCCGTGAGCTAAAAATGCATAACATGGTACAATATATGATGTAAAATAGGAATCTTCACATATGTATGATCAAATTCTCTCTTTCCAATCGATAATAAACAAAATCTAGGTTTCATTCAATAAAGCTTTCGTAAGAAATCTCAAACAAATTCTAAGAAGGCAACCTAAACAAAAGAAAAGACCTCTATCAGACATTATGCTGATCTTTCAAATTAGCTTTGCAGCAAAAACTTGTAATGAGGGAAAAGCAAGTTTGCTACAATGCCCCTGAAAAAACGTGGTTATTTTTTGGTTGTCAAGGGGAACAAGATATAGAAAGCGAGAAAGCGATAATACTACGAGGAAAGACAGAGGAAACAACTGTATAATTAAACAAAAAATGACATAAACACAATAAGTTTGTACTTAGTTACTCCAACAGGAGGAGGATATTGAGTTTATATACTCGGATTAACGGGTGTAAGGGTTTCCACGAACGTTGCAAACTGTGTAGGAGGGACAAGATCATAAATTGGGCAAGGGGTTCCTCTAATTTCAAAATCCTTGAATTTCTTCTTCTTCCAATCATAGAAATAGTAATCGAAACGCCACTGTCCATGTTCACATGTTCTTATGATTATCTCGTCATCTATACCTTCAATGGTATGAAAATAAACCCTACGATTTCGCTCCCAACCAAAAGGTAATGTAATAGTCACTTCATTCCAATTTATGTTTGTATTCATCTCACCATTTATCTTATCATCATCTTCAAATATCCATAACTTGACAATAGAATCACTCGTTCTAATCAACAAAGCGACACGACCTCCCACTTGTATCAAATAAGCATACGGATCAGGCTTGTTTCTCATACGGCGTGTGTCATCTTTGTAATGATCTACAGGCTCATTAAAAACAAAATCAGGAATTGTGATTGTTCTGAACTTCTCACTTCCAATATCAAATGCCAGTACGCATGCAGGATTATCTTTATTATCTAGACTGAGTTCTATAACCGCATTAGTAATCCAATATATAGAACCATTCACATAAATAGAACTTGATCCTACTAATGCATAAGGTGGGACATCTTCGATCATTCTCCATGTATTATTCCCAACTGTCAAGACTTCACAAACATTATAATCTGTCGGTCTACCCCCTTTTCTACTTATACGCCCTACACAAACTAACTTGTTTTCCTTAGTACAAGGATCAAATCCAAGTTGGTAGCTGCCCTTGAACCAGTTTAGCCCATCATCTATAATATTCTTTTCTTTTTCTTTAGGAAGAACTATTGATTTAATCCATGGTGTTACTTGTTTAGTGCCGATATTGTATATGCGAACGGAATGATATGCTCTTGAGTCAATGAAACATATCAATCCGTTTACAGGTTTCGAAATACTATTATAGAACCACGAAGAAGTTTTACATACAGTGGTAATGAATGATACTGATCTTTCGCAATAAAAGTCGGCTGTTAAAATAGAATCCATATTAAGAAAATTGATTTCCCCAACCAAGGAAAATTGAGTAATAGAACTTGGCCCTGGTTGTGGAACAACGATAAAGAGACGGGGTTGTTTAGATCTGGAACGATGTAAATCGATAAATATAGTATCTTGTTCAATTAAGTAACACCATCTTTTACAAACAGACTTGAATTTCATAAGTGATTCCACTGGAAGTCTGCTTAGTATCTCAGTTGATATCGTTTCGTGGATAAACCTACCACCATCACACTTCTTCTTCTTCTTCTTCCTCTTCTTCCTCTTCTTCTTCTTGTTCATTGTCTCAGTGTTCTTCTCTTTTTTCACCACCTTCTCAAATTTAAAAGGTTCCCCTTTTACCCACTTGATCTTCTTCTGAATCTTCTTCTCCTTTTTCTCTACTTTGTTAGATTCAAAAGGTTTAATTAACTTATTTCTCTTCTTCTTCTTTTTCTGAACACTCTTTTTCTTTCCATCAATCTTATAAAATTCTAAGGGTTTTACACTATCTTCTAACCACCTCTTATGAATCTGTTCTATAATAAGCCAGTACTTATTATATATAACAAAGGATAATAAGAAAGAAAATCAATACAAATACGAAACCCTAAACACAATTATTATAAAATAATAGACAATGTAGTTAAGATTATACATTACCGAAAAACCAGGCTCGCGTATCAGCACCATGTGTTTCTGTTTCTTGATTTCAACCAGTAATTGTCAAATTTTGCAGTTCAGGGGGAGAGAGATGAAGGAGGAAGACGGTAGGGTTTTGATTTTGTCCAATATGAACGGTATTCTCATAAATATTAAATAGGCAGCTGACCAGCCCTAGGCGTCCTTTTTTTTCTCTTGTTGAAAGACCCTGGACGTTAAGCGTTCTGGACGAACAATGCATGAAAAACTCGAAATCTGGGTGTAGATAAAAAGAAAAAAAAAAACCGCTAACAAGAAATAATGCGAATTTTTTTTTTTTTTTCGAATTTTTCAGAAGGCCGTTGATTTGGAGAAATAAGAAAGTATCCGGGATGCAAAGACTTTATAAGAAACTGGTAAACTTTAATTGACCAATATATTTTCTAATTGTTATGGGGAATAAAATTTTGTTGACCATTTTTTCTCCATACCCACAAGGGTCGCCGGTAAACTGCCAATCTGCCATTGACGGTGACCTAAATTTTTTTGTTTTTTCAAATCTTTCTCTCTAATATTTATTTTTCCGACCACCAACATCATCATTTGCATCTTTCTCTCCCCCCCCCCCCCCCCCCCCCCTCTCTCTATCTCTCTCCCTCTCTCTATCTCTCTCCCTCTCTCTCTCTCTACATCGCTCTAACACCTAATACTCGGTCTCACTCTCATTCTTCTCTGTCTCGCTCCTCGCAGTTTTAGAATTCGTGGTCGGCTGGCCCACGAAACCCTCGAGGAAGGTTTGGCGAAACCCTCCTCGAGGTCTTGTTCAAGCGATGGAAAACATTTCCTTCGCTAGAACTGTATATGAGAGATAGAGAGAGAGGGAGAAAAAAAAAAGAGAGAAACTGAGATTGAGAGACAGAGAGGGTGAGGAGAGGAGGAAGAAAACAAAAAGAGAAAAATGGTGGTGGTGGTTCTTGTGATTGGAGGTGGTGGCCGGAGTTGGTGGGCGGAGTTGAAGATGAAGAAGAAGAAGAAATGTTTTGTTTCCCCTTAAAATTTGTTTCTCCGGTGACTCTTTCAAGTTTCACATTTTTCCTTTAAAATTTTTGACCTCAAATACTTTTTTTATTTTCCAAAATCAGCGGTCTTTCAAAATGTTGACAACATGTATAATTATGGTGTTAGCAAGACAACCATATTTTTACGTAACTCCACTTTTACCCTTATATGTTGACAACATATATAAATATGTTGTTATATTGACAACATATAATTGTGTTGTTATAAAAGTTGACAACATGTGTAATAATGTCCTGACTTGTTATAAAATGTTGGCAACATATAAAGTTGCCCCGATTTGTAATAAAATGTTGAGAACATATATAATTATGTTGTTAACAAAATATATAATGCATTGGCCAAAATATTATTAGTCTGTTAAAGAGTTTGTCATATATAAAGGATAATATGCATAACATTTCAATTTTTGCAAAAGACAAATAAAAAATGCTTTAGTCTAAATGTTTTTGTCGAAAGCAAAACAAAAAAATACGGAAATCATTTCTTTCTTCACAAGACAAATGAAAAAAGAAAAAATGTGAAACACTTTTGCAAAACAAATTTTGAGCAACAACGAATTTGTTCAGAAATTTACAAAATTGTTGACAGCATACTGGGATTTGTTCAGAAATTTTCAAAATTGTTTTATACGTTGATTTGGTCGGAAAATTTCATTTCGGAGATAAAATTGTACTTTCACTAAATAGATATTTTACAATATTATTCAGATTTGAGCCTAATTTCTTATTATCCCCAAATTTTGGGTTTTATAATTATCCTCCCAATTCGTAAACTTTGCAACCAAAGAAAAAAAAAAACTCAAATTGGTACACTATGGAAAAATATGAAAATTCTATAGGCGCCTCGAGGTCCTCGGCCTTGGTTAAAACTTAAAAGCATTATACTCTGCCGTATATATAGGACCTACCAAGTGAAGTTGTACTGAAGGGCCTATAGACATCTACTGTCGAAGGCTTTCGGCTCTGGACCAATGGCGCTTATTATTTTTTAGCCATTTTATTACATGAAAGAAGAGAATTTCAAACCCCACACTGGGTAAACACATACCAAGAATCGGGTTGAGACATTTTTTAGTTCATACACTATTTTACGATTTGCAGAGAAAGAAGATGAAAGGGAAACAGGACCCCTTTGGCATCCGTGACATCCAAATATTAGGCCTATAATGACAATCGAATATTGTTCCCATCTGCATTTGTAATCAAAATAACTGAAAATTTCGGATATCAAATACAAATACTTTATCAAATAATTTTAGGTGTCATTCATGAATAACAAATACAAGTACATTCAGACACAAATTGAGATACTGCACTATCAGCTTCTTTCGAAACTTGTTATTGCCCCTATTGTGTATACAGCAAGTAACTTTGTCATTTTCAACAAAAAAAAAAAATAGTAACTTCGTCGTAATCAATTAACCTAAGTGAAGTAGATTGTCTTTGTGGGTTTTCTAACAATGAGTGTGCCTACATATCTTCCTACATGGAATTCTGTGGAAATCTATAAGCACAGTCACGGGTATGTTGTATGGGAAGACTCAAATAGGGGAAATTTTAAATGCACTAACTATTTTCGTTATATACATTCAAATCTAAGGTATTTTCAGTTGAAGTCAAAAGAGACGTGTGTGGCAGGCAAAAACGTAAGTGTATCTCAAATTTTCCTTTAAATACACACTAAAATTGTTATACACGTCCACTTATCAACATATGTGGAATTCTATAAGGACCCCATATTTGTATAGGACTTTTCTGTCCATTAAGGTTATTGGGAGGATCCGAGTGACCATAAGTTCCATAGCGCAACCGACCCAACTTAATGACCGAGTAAACCGTTGGTCATTCGACCCGGCTCGAGTCCCACCTGTAAACTGGTATACATGGATAAAAGGCACACAAGATTTTCACTCGTCAACACAGTAACACATAGATAAAAGCACGCTAGTCAAATAGACACCTTTTTGAAAGAAAACAAGACGGATAGATGGCTGGCAACACCTATTATATTTCTCTCTTATATTCATCCCCACCCCCGTCGTAAGCTCGTAGCCATCATCTCTCTCTCCCCCGTCTCTCTCTCTTTGAAGTGAGAAACCACCGACGAGGGTAAATCAAGGGTTTCAAGTACATCATAAACATATAGTAGCGTCTATGGTGGTAGAGGTGGTGAGAAAATGAAGGTGAAGATGAGAGAGAAAGGAAGTAAGCGAGAAACGAAAGTGGAGAAAGTTGTTAAAGATACAAAAATGATGCTAAGTCCAGTCGAATCTCGTCCAGGTGAGTTGCCGCTCTAACCGGGCATAACTGCTGATGTGTTAGGGTGAGCGGATGGGTTTTGGAATGAATTTATGACTTAGTCCCCAATTTCGCATAATCTCAGATAAGTTCATTTATAAAAACATGAGATTACACCCAACGAGCAGATCTATTTACTTCACTTCTCCCTATCATCTTCTCGACTTCAGCTAGGGCACAGACGATTTGGGGGGGGGGGGGGGGGG
>BEHA01001029.1:242698-256347 GCA_002897215.1 Eschscholzia californica subsp. californica | reverse complement strand
TTGAAGCTCGATTTTTGGGAAGATTTGGCTGGAAAACATCACCCTAAACCCTCTTTGACTCTTACTGACATCAATACAATGAAGCCCTAGGTGGTGATGAGTTCCGGCCAAACCTTCCCAAAAACCGAGCTCCAAATCCCCCCAAACCCTTGTTGTTGGTGCCCTAGCTTAACTCGAGAAAATGATAGAGAGAAGTGAAGTAAACAAATCAACACGTTGGTTATTTTCTCATGTTTTATAAATGGTCTTATCTGAAATTATGTAAAATTGGAGGACCAAATAAAAACTTGATACCAAAACCCATCCGCTCACCCTAACACTCAGCAACTATGCCCGGATTGAGCGCCAACCCGGTCAGGATTCTGGCTGGGCATAACATCATTTTTGTTAAGGATATATACCAATTAGACGGATCTCGTTGCACACTGAATGCCCAGTTGCTTTCGCATTGCTAACTGGTCAGGTTGTCTTGCCACCTATAGTTTTTCTATCCATGGGTCGTTATCTCTTCACTTGGAGTGATAGAAAGTAGCATTAGTATCTCATTCCAAGCTAAATACTGGGGCCTTGCAATAGCTGCCGTAAACATTACTTGGGTAGGATTTTTATGTCTTAACCGAACTTGGTGTTAAAATCTCCCGACATGCCTTGCTTCATTGTGATAATAAAAGTGCACCTTTAATGTCGGGAAATCCAGTGTTTCATAGTCATTCCAAGCATATTGAGGTTGATTACCACTTTTCTGGTAAAAAGTAACGATTAGATCTTTCTTGATTAAATTTTCTTCTCATAATTAATGAGCCAATATCTTGAACAAAAGTCTATCTCGGTTGTGCTTTCCGGAAATTTTTGGCAAATTGAAGTTATGGGTAAAACTGTAGGGTTTTGGAGTCATCTAATTTTCTAAGTGGAATCTCAGACGTCTAAAACTAGTTTTTTAAGATCTCATGAATAAGCTAAAGATGAACTAGTTTGGGTTAGAGAACTACCTGAATCGCTTTCCCGCAGACTAAATTGATCGCCTTTATCTCGACGACCAAGAGCTCCAATTCGCAACTCCTCTAATTGAAACACCTGAGCAATCGACTTGATCTCCTGTCTTTCAAGTTAGCTAATAACTCTAAAAGAACACCTTCTTCTTTGCACTATATAGATAACCGAGACCCTATTACTCTCTTTCTACTTAAGGAGGCAGAGATAGAAATCCTCTTGAGAAAAATCCACACCTATTTGTGTTTTAATGAGGTCCTTATATGGAAACCTTGAAGTTAGAATCTCATTCAGTTCACGATTCAATATTGACCACAAACATAAAAAGATTCAGAGTCCAGTTCTAATTGGGTTTCCGAGATGGGAAGTTTATCCCATCTCGGATTCCCCTAATGGTGTAGACGATATGTTCAACCCTTTAATAGACTTGGTCTGGCCGGCCCACCCTTTATATGGTTGATCTTCCTTGGGCCTGGCTTTATGCCCTGTCAAGCTATCTTTGGTTTACTTATGTGGTATAATTATTTTTGTAAAAAAAAATTAGTTATTTTGAAAATATATTAAGACCTGATTTTAATTGGTTCAAATTCAAATATTGATGAATTTGACAATTAGAGATATTTCAAAAGGACACTTTATTTCTAGAGTGTCTTCTTGAGATATCTATAATTATCCAACTCATCATTTTTAAAATTTCAACTAATAGAAGTCAATTCTTTGCATATCTTTGAAATAACTAAATATTTATTTATAAGAATTATCATGTCACATAAGTAAATAAAACCATTTCATCTTGGACACATACAAAAATTAGAGGATCTTAAGAGTGTCATCTAGGAATGAGAATCTCAATGAGACTTGACACATAGGACGAATAGAGTTTTTTATTTTGAGTTTTGCATTGGAGATGCTCTTAATTACCTCCACAACATCTTAAAGATCCAAATTGAGTTTTGCATTGGAAATGATTTTTATAAAAGGAACTCTAAAAAATCATATGTGGTATTCAGAGTTTCTAAGATCGAGTGTTGCATTTTAGATTCTCTTCGAGCATCTGCAAAGTGGCGTTCAACAAGAACTCCAAAAATCTTAGGTATTAAGTGTCAATTAAGATTCTCTCTCTTAAGTGACTCAGAATTTATGTAACACAGATCTCCAAAATAATTTCACTCAATACACATGTCAATCGTAATTATTAGAAAAAATACTTATAAGATATTTTTTCTCATTGGTTTAAATTTTGCAGCTAGATGAATTGACAATTAGAGACACTCAAGAAGACACTCGATCTAAATTAACATGTCCTCTTAAGTGTTTCTAAATAACTACTCTTACATCACCATTGAGTGTCTAATAGACTGCATCATTATTGGATATTGTTTTTTAACATAATATCTAAAAAGTTTTGTATAAAACTTTAAATTTTAGAGTCTGAGTGCCCCTTTAGAGATGCTCTTATGACCTAGTATCAAGTGATGTCTCCTGAGCAAGGGCCAGGAGGGGCCATGGCCCATGGCCCATGGTCCCTCGCCCTTAACCATTGGCCACTACTTTCTATTAAAACAAATCAAAACTTTCACTTTGGGACTTTTTGGAACCCCCTAACCCAGCTCAAACTCAAATAAGAATGTATTTTAATTAAGTAATACGATTCAAAACTATTGGGCGTAGTACTCTCATGTTATTTCTCTTATTTGTGTTTAATCTTTTAAATGGAATTGCTATAATGAATTTCTTAAATTAGTTTGACTAGAATGGTTTGACCCCCTTAACAAAAATTCTGGTTCCGTCCCTGCTCGTGAGTGCTAAACTCGTCAAATCATACTTGGAAAGAAAGAGAGTACCAACTTGGATTCTGCCAAAGTCATCTTACTTGGCTTACTGCTTTAGTTTCTTAAGAATATCCACTGAATCAGTTCATCCTTCTTTTCCTCCATGCTTCCTTCCAATGATTTCACCTTTTCCTTATGAGCTCTGATAGGGCCTCACATAACTTAATTTAGGTCGACCTATATCGAAAGTTTTGGAACTTTTAATACCATTTTGGTAAGCTCATGTAAGGATCCACCCAAATTCATTCTTATCCAATGTGAAGAAAATATCAAGAAGATGACACTGTTGTGTTAAGTTGTTACCTATTTCTAGTTCTCAATCATCACAAGTCCTTGAATAGAAACTTCTTTTGCAAAATAACATTGAAGAGTCTCTTTCATGAACCAGCTATATTGAGTCATCTCTCAAGTTGTTATTTAACTCTTTCTCCAATTTCTCCTAGTACAGCTTTGCTTCATTCTGTTTTTATGCTGTGGTCTAAAAAGAGCTCTAGTTGCTTTTGTTCTAGTTTTCCTCTTCTCCCACTTGTAATGAGATGAGTATCTAACTATCTAACTAGACTACTTCATCAACACTTTTCTAGGGTTTCATATAATTTTCTCAAATTTCTAAAGAAGTTAATATGATGAAAGAATGACGTAAGCATACGTGGGCGAACTGCTATTTTTATTTTGTTTTAAAGAGAACTGTTCCATTAAACAAAAAGAAGCCAACAGACATTAACAGTTCATCAACGAGTTTGGCCTATTAAGGGAAAAACTGCTAGTTGAATAACTCTATTTTTAGTCGATATTTAAGTACTGATGTTTCCTCTATGAAATAGAGTAACATGTTTAAGTTTAATAAGTTCTCTTCTATAAAAATTGTTGGCTCGCCCCTAAAAGGCTAAAACTAAGAGGCGATTAGTATAAGATCTAAGTTTGTGTCTTTGTCTTAAAATTTTGCTTAGTTACACGATTGCCTCATTTTTTTTTATTGCTTAAATCTATAATTTGATTAGTCTACAAATGACTAGTTTAAATTAACCTATCTCACATTCATCTTTTTATTGGTGTTATACCAAGTGCTTGGATTTTGAGGTTTCATTTAATGTAATGCCTCTTGAGTTGAAGCAATTTCTTGATTTAAAAAACAAGTTATATTTTGTTTAATCCAAAATTTGTATTGTATTTGGTTAAAAACTCAAATATTTATTTTTTGTACAGTTAAAATTTCAATATCTTGCAACCCTTTTGTAAAAGTTACAAACTTCTTGTAATCAATTGCTAATTCCAAAAATACCTAAGGAGCAGAAGACTAGAAAATATTGAGTGATTATTTCTAACAATAACAAAAACAAAAATAAAAACGGGGGATGTGTTTTAAGTCCAAAATCGCATCATCAATGAGTCTAGAGACCAAAGATAATCTGAAATAGAAAATAAATCCACTCAAATAAATTACATGTCTATCCTCTCGTTCTCTTTTACTACCTAACCTATCCTAAGTTAAAAAAAATAACCTAAAATAAAATATACCATAATATTTAGAGATTCATTAAATGATTTCCTCAAAAACAAACTTTCCTTCCGGAAAAATACTGAAAATGTAACAAAAACAATTTCACATAATATATTTTAATTACTACACAAAATTTGTTAACCTACTGTAACAAATTCATAATATGCTAGCAAAATATTCTTGCGATTTTAAACTACTGTATTCAAATTCATTCAACAGATGCTAATAGAATGTAAAAAATGCTATTAGAATCAATAAGATGCTAGCGAAAGTATTTGCTTTTTAAACTACTTCATCAAATTCATTCATCAGATGCAAGTAGAATGTAAAATATGCTAGAAGAATCAATAAGATGCTAGCAAAATAGTATTTGCTTTTTAACCTACTATAACAAATTCATTCAACAAATGCTAATAGAATGTAAAATATGCTATTACAATCAATAAGATGCTAGCAAAATGGTATTTTCTTTTTAACCTACTATGACAAATTCATTCAACAGATGATAATAGAATGTAAACATTGCTATTAGAATCAATAAGATGCTAGCAAAATGGTATTTGCTTTTCTAACATACTGTAACAAATTCATTCAACAGATGCTAGTAGAAGAATGTAAACATTGCTATTAGAATCAATAAGATGCTAGCAAAATGGTATTTGATTTTGAACACATCTGTAACAAATTCATTCAACATATGCTAGTATAATGTAAAAAATGCTATTAAAATATAAAAAATGTAGCAAAAACAAATTTACTCTATACAACTTTTTTATGAGAAAAAGATTGTAGTGATAGAGATTGTGTTACATTCATTTGAGGGATGTGTTTTAAGTGATAACAAAAATGTTACATTTAAGTTTTTTGTTAGAATAAAATAATTTTTGGAAGAAGATTGTAGTAATAGAGATTTATAGATTCTAACGATCAATTTAAGTCAAACATACCTCACAAACGAATTTGTAGATGTCTAATTGGATCTCGTTTTAGGTAAATATCCATTGAATTGGTAGGTTAATTTAGACAAATATAAGTTTTGGAAATAATATATTTTCTTGAATTCAAAAAACATAGAGTTACAGAGAGAGAAACTCGTTTTTGGGAGAGAGAAAATAGGTTTAGGTAAATATCCATTGATTTGGTAGGTTACTTTATAAAAATATAAGTTTTAGAAATAAAGATTAACATTAAATATCCACCATAATTGTATTAACTCAACCAATATAAACCTTTGGTTTACCAATGGTTAAAAAATATTTATGAAAGGGCAAAAATGATAGAAAATTAAAAGATTGATGCATGGGGCCCACCAAATAGTGAATTTTGGGACTTATTTTACATTTTCGGTTTATTTTGGTTTTATTTTATTTATTGATTTAGGAGTGGATATATGACTAATTACCCCCCTATTTTTGGACCTTAAACTCAAAAATCTAAATAAAAATTGGAACTTTAACAAAATTTCATTTACTTTAAATTTGTTTTTAAATAAGAAAGGGTTTGTAGTTGAAATTTTACATTAGGTTTCTTAATTAAGTGACTAAAAAAAGTGTGTACTTAGATAATCAATTTTTTTTTTTTCTAATTTTGGTTTTGCCGCCGCTTATGAGAATTTCGTTCGTTATTGGGCTTTCAACGATTTGGGTGGAAAAAAAGTGCGGGCAAATCTTTTTGATGTCAGATCCGCAAAGTGAAAGATTTGTTTTTTTGCCCTTCTTCTCTATCTTCACCACCCAGTGTTACGATCACTAGTGGCGGATTCGGGATTGGAGCTATAGGTAATCGAAATTATACACCGAATGAAAAAAGATTGGAAACACAATAATTAACAAAAGAAAAATTATTAACACAAATACATTATATAGTATGAAGTATTATGGATGTATATTGAATCAAGGGCAGTGCAAGAATGTTTCATTAGGCACGGTTAGCATAAGTTAAAGCGGTAAGAAAGAAAAAATCAATTCGTATAACTAGATTTAGAGGAGGCAAATTCTAGTGTGGATATAGTTGCTTGTATGTTAATTGTCGAACATGTATTTTTAGTTTATTTTTTACAGGCGAATTGATAATTTGGAAGCTAACTTTCATAATACTTTAAATTATTTTAGCATCTTGAAAATCGCTCATCGTATGACTTTTTATTGATCCTTACACCTCTCTCTAATGCCCGACAACTGCGTTACCAGTTGGTTGTGCGTCTACCCTGAAATCTGAATGCCACAGTCGATTCATCATGGGGGTAAAATCGATCATTTATTAATTTGTGTTAAAATGTACAAATGAAGTAGAGGTAGGAGTGATATTCAAGCCGCCTAGGATAGCCTAAGAGTGTTTACATGGCCTTTAGAGTCACTAATAATTGTTGTCGGGCTAATTCAATTCATGATGTGGTTTCGTACTATTCATGATATGTCCATATTATAGTGAATGTAATGACTCTTGGAATCCATGTCAAAAAATAAAAAAAATAGATCTTAGTAAAGTCTTAGAGAAATTTAGTAAAAATTAAAAAAATAAATCTTAATAAAAAGTAAGTTGTAATTGATAGTTAGACAAATTAGGATGATAATCGACAGAGAAAACAAAATATTTGCAAACAAACAACCAGAGATAAATAGAGAAAAAATGGCAGAGATTTAAAGTAAGGAAATAAATAAATAAAGAACGATGACTTTTTTTTTTACCTTTTTTATGTGAAACCCAACCTGAATGAACATATAAAGAAATGGTGGTGTCCACCACCCTTTCGTGCAGCGGTTTGACTCGCCTCTTGAGTCCATGAAGTCGTGGGATCGAGTCTTGGTGGAAGCAGTTTTCCATCAAGATGTATCAAATGTAATTTATGCAATATGTAAAGTAAATAATATAATAAATTTGTCGGGTTGTAGGCCTCTTTCATGTTGTCAGGCTTTAGGCCTCTTTCATCATGGTTTAAATTCAGCGGTTATCGTGCTTGAATATCATGAGGAGGAGTAGGAGAAGAAAATACAAAAATATGGTGGTGGTGGTCGGAGTGGATGTGGAAGAGTCTAAAAACGAAATCTTCAATTTTTGGTTTTCAAAAAAATATTTTTCCCTCAAATTTTTTTTCCCATGCAAATCTTTCTATGCCCAAGAGAAATAGTATTCGCCTTTATTCTACCTAACAAAAATCCAAACAACAAAAATTAAGTAATCTCTCCTTTGAAGATACGTGATTCATTCACGATTAGGTGATAATCGGAGAGATATATTGAAATAGTCGACATGACGACTAACGTGGTCCCATCGAAGTTCCATCGTAATCTCGACACACACCTACGAAGAAACCAAGAATTTATAGATTTGTTAACAATCAGTATAATTGCAGGTTTGATTCGTTACACTAGTCAAACTTAACCCAATTGATAAAACTCTAGGGTACTGGTCCAAATGGTATCAATAGAGTAAATTAGGGTTTTCTTGTATATAATAACTAGTTGATAACAATATTGAATAAATATAAGAGATATTCCAAATACATTAAGCTAAATCTTCTGGATCTTGAAATATCTAAATTTTTTGCTGAATTGCTGAATTGCTGAACGTCAGATCTTCATCATCTCTATCTGTTACATTATACACGTATCTCATTAATATAGATTGTGAGGGACTGAAATCGAGGTTGAAGAAATCAAGTGGACCGGGTCGTTGACTGGAAGTCAGACCTTCACCTGTTAATATTTTTATGGGCACCGGTGACGTCTTTGGGCTTAACCTGTGACAAGAAACGAAACACACGTGACGGTAAGATCTTTGGGGGACACTGGGATGGAGTTGGCCAAAGGAACTATAACTGTCTAGTCAGTAAGCTTGTGAGTTGGTTAATAAACACGTGGATGATATCCTTGGAATGTTATCATCGAGGGGATGCTCGGAGTTTGGCACGACTCATAGAATGGCCGGAGCTCGATCTCTACGGGTAGACTATCTTATTTGGAGAGATAACATGACAACCTATGAGGTATGCCCTTGAATAAAGTAGCTCCTAGTGAATTTTGCCTCGTTCGGGAGTATGCACCGTAAATAAAGTGGAGAGCTTTAAGGGTCTGACCTTATAGATAATCACATGGGGTGATGTAGAAAAGGTCTGACCCTTAGAAGAGATAAAGTAAGCAAACCGTTGCTGATAAAGTAGTTGTCAGGAGAGAGAAAATAGATGCTTGCGTCATGTACTTGATAAGGTCCTAGATAGGATCTTGTACCTTGGTGAATTTACTTGATGTTGGGTTTTGGTGTCACCTAGTGTTCTAAGCGGAATCTCAAACATCTACCATGTTTAACACTAGCTACCCGCATCACATGCAAGAACTAAAGATGAACTAGAATAGGTTAGTAGATTACCTTGATCGCTTTCCTATCAAAGTAAATTCGATCCCTTTATCCCGAAGATGAGAGCTTCAATTGTAGCTCCTCTACTTGAGACACCCGAGCAAGTTGACTTGATCTCCCTTCTTTAATGTCGGCTAGGACCATATTAAAGGTAGAAAAGAATAACTTTTCTTCTTTGACTAGATAGATAGGTTTTTGGAGCTTTTTCTCTAAACTCCCTCTCTACTTGATGTTGTAGAGATTGATTTTCTCTAGAGAAAATTCCACACCTTCTCTGTTCTATAATGGTCCTTATATAAAATATCCTAAGTTAGAATCATATTCAAACCAGGACTTAATTCAGACCACAAAAAAGATAAGACTCAGAAACCCTTTCTGAGCAAGACTCTAGGTGGGAGTTTTGTCCCATTTGAACTTCTTTCTTCTGGCCGGCCAGTGCAACCCTTTAATGGGTCGGGCCTGGTCGTCGACTTAATGTGGTCGGCCATATCCTTTTCTATCTGGGCCTTCTTTTGGTCCCCGTTCTTTCTATCTTTGCCCGGACTCTTCCAGATCTTTTTGGGCTTATCAAACTAGATCTAATCCATCTGTTTGTCTAGTTTCCTCTAGTCAACTATCTCCGATTAAGTCACCACTCTTTGGTGTAACTCATTGTAGGATCCGGTCTATGTTAGTCGCGGATTACCAAAGTGATCCGAGGATCGTAGTTGAGTTCTAGCTAAGCATTATGATCCCTAATTTGACCAGACTAGATTATCTTCCGGATAAGACCACCGGTATTCTATCTGACAAGTTGAGCGCATTGTCATCTTGGTCGAAGGACACTCTTTCGGAAGGACATCTCCTTCAGACCGAAAGGACATATCCTTCATTTGATAGGGTCCCGTACCTTCTACGAACAATACTTGATAATGTCCTGGTGAAAGACCAGAATAGTACTGGAGAAAGCAGGATTATGTGAGAGAGCGAAAATCTATGAAAAAGCAAGGCTATAGTGGTTTAGATTTTTAGATATCGGGATATCAGATAATCGATCGTAGTGTTAGGCGAATATCAAATATATTAGTCGATCACCTGATGATTTAGTTCATTCTTGGATGATCAGTATCATTCTCTTTTCAGTCATTTCATAGTGTCTCGGTCGACTGTCACCTGGCAGTGAGCTGTCGTCTTCAATGCGGTAACGTATGGAGCTGTCACAATAATTACAGATATCATGACCCATTAACGGGTATAATCGGGATATTGTAATTTTGAATGACTTGTAACGTCTTCTCATATACGGAAGGAGTCACTGTGTAGGCCCATTAATCGCAGATTTCTGAGAGCGCTCCTGGTGACATATTTTGACCTTTACGTAGATGATATGTGATTTTCGACCGGTAATGGAAGTACAAATGAATGTACTTGATGGTCCTTATTTGTGTTTTTAGGAATATACAACATTAATTGAGACCTATCTTTTTAAAACAGTCATGTTTCTAGCAATAAAACCTAATATCACCCTTTTTTTTGTTGAAGGAAACCTAATATCCCCTAAACTATAAATCCTAACATGATGTTCAAAGATTAGGACGTTCCAAGGTCAATGAGAATATTATATGGTTTACCTAATAAAATATTATTTCTATATACATATTTAGTGACTGTGGATTACACTTCTTTCTAATCAATATTGGGTTTAATAATTATTTTAGGGCTTCCAACCAACAACCTTAAGTCTTATAATGTGTATTTTAGGCAGGTTTATGTCTTGGTTATATTATAAAGTACTACAAGAGAGCAACATCAACATCTACAGCTGTTTAATGCCCTAATTCTACTTAACAAAAGAGCAATAAAGGTGCCAAAAAGTTCATAGAACCCTATGGTTTGACAAAAGAAAACATATAATCCATGCTTTCAATATTAATATACTTAGAACAAAGAAAATTGAAGTCTTAAAGCTTTCATATTAGTTAGTAGTTACTAGTAGTGAACAACGACAACCATGGATAAGGGCAGCCCCAGCACGAGTGGATCTCTTAGGTGGAACCCATTTGAAAGAATGATAAGTCGAACCTCCAATTGCTTTTTCAAAGAATCCATGACTACTCAATTGGTTTACCCCACAAGAAAGTGCTTCTATAAGTCTTTGTTGTCACAGGCTGCATCTGTGCCATTAAACAAGTTCGAGATTTGTGTGATGAGATTATCGAACGGGTACAATGTATAGATGATGATGCATGTCTTCGTCAAAGTCTAGCTCAAATATAGTAGCTAAGATTAAGACTGTCCTCTTCAATTGATGAGGACATTAGAAAAGTAATGCACTTAATCTCATAACCTTGTTTTTGTTATACATTTTGAGTGCTTTTATATTGAAAAGGACATATATAAGAATGTTTTGGATTTAATAATAAATCCATAGTGTTTCGAGAAACCTAATTTCTTTTGTCGGGAGAGAAAATGGGAGTGTAAGTTTCTTGTGCATACTTTCTCTAAGGAATTGGTCCCGCAAAAAAAATCTAATGCAATGCCATATACAACTATTTATGTACCAATCTTAGAAGTTCTTTTTATTGGACAATATGGGGTTGCACAATGAGATTCTCAATTTTATTAATTTAGAAGATGGGTTGATACAACCCAATGAGTCCCATCCAAAAGTCACTAACTAATAACCATTGTTTGGCCTACAAAAAGTACTAACCAATTTTAGGCCCATTATATAGTAAACTTGCTTTTGGCGCAACCCATTTCTTGTTGTTTTATTACACTTAAGTTCGGTACACCGTACACCCCTAAAGGTTCAAATTAATTAACTAAGGTGTATGATTGGTAGTGAAAGTGTCAACAGTTGGTAGCCCAAGTGGTTCCAAGATGTTGACATTAACTCCAGAAACCCTTGGAGGTCCCAGGTTTGAGTCCCAGAGAAGGTGGTATCTTTGGATATTTGAATGGGGATTATTAGGGTATAAATAATGTAGTGTAGTTGGGCTTTAGGCCTTTATCTATGGGCGGGTAGCAAGCATATCACATCTTTGATGTATTCAATGCCAATTGTACGACAATGTAATTGGTTTCCTAAAAAAAAAAGATTGGTAGTGAAAGTATTTTTTTTTTGTTGAGGTGGTAGTGAAAGTACCTAGTTACCTAAATTCGTGACTTGGTCTAGGTGAAATTTTTGGTAAAAGTTAGGATCTTAGCGTATGGCGGCGTCTTTTGAGAATAAAGAAAAATCCAGAGAATTCATGTTTTTTTGTAAAATCACTAGGGCATATTTTCTTGTAAGAATACAGAAAAAATTACAATCTACAAAATTTACTTTAAGAAAATATTTGGCTTTTTTATTTGAAGTAATTTTTCCCTCTTTCTTCTTCACCCTTCTGTTTCTTTTTCTATGGAGAAAAATTCATCAATCTCATCCCCTCCACGACTTCTAGCCAAACTTTGTGTTCTTCCTTCTCCATTACTTTTCTTACTTATCTTTCCCAGATCTCCAACCCCTACTACCCTTACTTCTCTAAAATCAGAAACAAAATTAGAGAGATAAAGAGGGGAAAACATTGTAAACTCTAGAAATCATCAAACAAAATCTCTTTAAGCTCTTAATATATCTTTCATGGGACTTCCAAAGCAAGTTAGTTCATCCATTAATCCTCTCTAAGAGAGGTAAACACATTCTAAACCTTAGAAATCAGTAAATTTTGAACCTTAAAACACATTTTTATCACTTTTAAACATATTAGGTTTGTTCTTAATGTTTTTATGTTTAGTGATTAGAAAAAATAAAACTTTAGAGAAGAAGTGAAGAAAAAAAGAAACAGTTGGAAGGAGTTAGGGTTTAGATCTCTAAAATTTTTATTTTTTTAAAATCTCAAAATTGGATGCCCTATAGGAACAAATAGAAATAAAAAAGCCAATCTTAGTCGACCAATTTTGTAGAAAAATTTTATTTATTCCCCAAAGTCGCGGCTTAGAATATTTTTAGGTAAATATTTTTTTTTTTTTTAAATTATTAGTCTTATCATCTGTTCAGTCTCAATTAAAATTTTCTTGTCATCTGATCATCTAATAAAATCTCTCAAGTTGTTTTATATATTAATGAGACATGATTATTCTTGTAAAACACTTACTAGTTATTATAAAAATTTATGAAAAAGTGATTTTTAAAGTTGTTTTAAAGATTATTTATAGTTATTTATAAATTTATTAGTTATTTTAGAGATTTTTCTTGATGACTATGACAACAAGAGATATCACAAGAGGACACTCTAATCTCTAAGATGTTCTTTTTCACAAACTTGAAAAAATTTATGTGACACTCGGTTTTAGAGATTGAGCCTTCCATTCGAGATGCTCTTTACCCTCTTTTAATAGATTTATCAAGAATTATTTCTTCGACTCAATTAGTCATTTTTTCTTTAGTATGGACCAACAATATAGTATATTAGGTCTATTTAAAAGTAGAGACACTTCTTCACGAGGAAAAACGCTGAATTTCTTTTCTATAAGGTTTGATCTTATAGGATATTGTTAAAGATACAAAGGCCAACTCTGTTTTGATCTCCAATTTGTGATCAACTTGTGATAGCCCCACATCGCTCGCGTGGATGTCCGGAGCTTTGGCTATAGGTGCATGCTTAAGCTTAGTGAGTAGCGAGACCTTTCGAGTGAGCTTGTGGAGTCTTCGTCAAGAACAAAACTTTGTATCTATGGCCTTAGGTTTGAGGGGTCAAATGCGGGGGACAATATTGCTAACTGCTAAGACTTGGGGCGTCAAACAACTTGTCAATTTTCCCCACAAGTGTCTAGCAGTTCGACATGGCCCCCAAGAACCAAAACAATTCCAACCTTTTCTGGAAACACCCTTAGGGAGCCAAATGCAAAATTAATCAAAAAAAAATGTTAAAACATTGATATCCCCATCATCTCTCATTCTCTCTTCCACTTCATCCCATCTCTCCTCACTTCATCTTTCACCTAAAAGT
>BEHA01001029.1:229480-242245 GCA_002897215.1 Eschscholzia californica subsp. californica | reverse complement strand
AAAGAAAATGAATGGCTATATAGAGATTTAAAGTGAAGGGAGAATGATTTTGGACCATCAAATCGACCGACTCCTAGTTGGTGAGAACAGATCGAATTATAAAAGAACAAAATAAAAAGGTTCGGATGAAAAAATGAGGAAAAAAGAAATTGAAAGTTCATAACACAGATTCTTAGTGTTCCAATTCCCTTATCAAAAGTAACCCGAAGATATTTGGTCCATCCCTATTATAAGTTCTTAAACATATGCTTCCTCACCGTTTCGCTCACGTGAAATAAATTGTTTACAATATTACCCTTTCATGTGTGGAAAGAGAGAAGCGAGAGTTTCGCATAGTGTTGAACATGATATATTTTTTGCAAACAACAAACTCAAATACCGCTCTTAGCAGTACAGAGTGTCACATAAATCCACCAAATGAACGATACAGAGAAAGACATGCATCAACCCAATGAAAAGCGGATTAGTTACAAGTACACGATATATTTAGGGAAATAGAATATAAGTTTTTAACTTGTACCCCTTTGCTATATGTTTACTACAAGCAATAACCCTAATTTCTTTTAGGGTTAATGAAATTTACACTAGACTTTGCATTAGTACATTTAAATTTGTACTCTTAATTACCATACTGAATTCCATCTTAGTTGAGTCACATTATAAAATTGAATAAATTTGTAAGTAAAGGAAAAGTCAAGTTTCCATCAAGAACAAACAAATATTAAAAAAATGGTTGACTCAAATCCTTGTCACTCTCAGTATGTACTTATGCTGTTGACATGAGTTAGTTGGTGCCAAGTCTGTTAATTTATATGTTTAGTATGTAAACCCTAAAAAGGTAAATCATGAGAGGGGTAAGATGAGATCTGATAAGGAATAAATTTTGCATTTCTACTTTTCTTTTTACATTTCATGTTAGGAAGGAAAAAAAAGCTAAAAGAGAAGTAATAAAGAAATTAAGGGTAGACTTTCTAAATAGTATTGATCTGTGTCAGCATGTCCTCTTCCTTAATTGTTAATTTTGTGTGGTGGGATAAGTAAGAGCTAGTCAGCTTGGTTTTTGCCCTTATTATATTCCTCTAATTTGAATTTAATTTACCCTTTAAAAGTTACTATTTATTCACCAAAAATCATAAAAAAAAGTCCTTAAGATCACCCCTTAGACTTTAAAAGTTTAATGGATTTTTTTTTTCTATCACTAGCAAAAAGAAATTGTACTTACTTTTTTTTTTAAATCAAATAGTTATTTGGCTTTTGGGTCATAGACTCTTTTGATGTTGATGAGATACTTAATGTTAAAGTTTGTTAAAATGAAAGTGACTTGGAGATAAAAGAAGTATTGGGATACTCTATTTAGTGTGTATGAGTGACATGATATGTTGTTTTGTATTGAAAAATTATATTTAAAAAGATTCATATTCAGAACATACCAAATTTTCCGAAAGTGATTAATTCTCATAATTTAGTCCATTAAAATGAGAAGTTCTAGAAGATAGCTTATTACGGCAGTTGTGGGAGTCAATTGTCGGTGGACAAATTGGATGGTGGTTTGCTTGTGGCTGTAGGCGGTTTAATTCTATACGGTTAATTCTATACGGTACCATCTTGGGACGAACTTGCGGGTTGTGTTAGTCGTCTTCATCTATCCTTCAATAAAGATTTCTTGTTCGCCCGAGGACGTAGGCTTTAAAGCCGAACCTCGTTAAATTCTGCTTGCATATTTGATTTTGGCTTAGCTTTTCGGTTAATCTTCATAATCGGATCAATTTCTAGGATAGGTTCGATAGCTTCCGCGACTTTTAGTTATAACAGCAGTCAATCGGCACTGAGTAGAGAGGACTTAACTACCCCATTAGTTACATGGGAATACTCTTCTTTCTATGTAGGACTAATTTTCTCACATGCCCCCTCACTTGTGGCAACTGATTCCATCTCTCTACAGGCCTAACATGGTAGTTTTTGTAAGGTAGTTGAGCCTATCAGATGCCAACCTAGCTCTTGTAAAATTAATCTCCTGTTTTTGAAGTGAATTACAGAGTTAGGTCTTCTTTAATAAATTACCCCTTTGAGCAAAGCAACTGGGTTGAGGTTTAAATGTGGAAATCAGACAGGTACGGACACCCACAAGTAGTGGATCGTGGGGACGGTTGGGTACTTTTTTAAGTTAGGGTATTCGAGCTCACTCGAAAAGGTTTCTAAAAATCTTTCGTCCTCAGCCCACGCCTACAAAACAATTGGTTTGTCCGGTTTTGGATATAGGGTTTATTTTAAAAAATAAGAAAAAAATTGATAAATACCCATAAAATGAAGTAAAAGAAAGTTAGTTTACACCTTTGCTAATTATCTTTCATAATGTTCTTAACTTAATTCTTGTACTTCTTTATTTACCACTTCCAAAATATTATATGTGAACTACAACTTAGCAAAAGGAGGAACAAAAGTACTTAGTTAAAATGCTACAAGCCAAATTGGATGGTTAAGAATATTAAACTTTGATTCTTTCTTTAAATGAAATATCATCCCCAAAATTATCTTTCATGGAATTAAATGTTAACATAAAAAACAATATTTTTTTTGTTGAACCACATAAAAAAACAACTTAGATATCCTATATAAAAATACATATATTCAAATCTGGAGTTGTATGTGTACAAAATATTTTGATTTAATTTTTCATTCGCTGACTCATGTTCACTTAAATACAAAAGAATTCAAAGTCTTACTACGATTTGAATTGTTCTTTCACCAGGGTCATTCAAGTTCACTGAAAGACCAAAGAATTCAAAGTCTTATTACTATTTGAATTTTTCTTTTACCAGGGTGAGCTAAGTTCACTAAAAAGCAATAGAATTCAAAGTCTTACTACGTTTTAGCTTGTTATTTTACCTGGATGTATCAGCATGTTACAAATTAAGTCAAATTTTTTTGTACATTTAGTATTTCCCTATTCAAATAGATTGAAAGACAAAACAGATAAAGAGAAATATACGTAAGATTAGATAGTTTGGTTTATGCTCAGATCATTTCGGGCTTGAGCAAAATCTAGGTAACATCTAATACACAAACTAACATCTAATGGGCTGGTAGGCGTTACCTATCATCAGCTTCGGGCATCGATGAAAGGATCTCATCGGAATCGGCTGAACATGTCGGACTTTCCGATTTCCTCCCAGCCCAACACTGGACCACACTTGTCCTCAAACTAGGTTAGGAACAGAGTCAACCCTATTTCAGAAATAATGGAGATCCCCAAAACATTTACCCACTGAGGAAAGTAGAATTGGGAGAGTAAAGAGTGGGATACAGCTGAACCATGTCTTTTTTAACTTTACAGTGATTACTTTGTTACTACCTATTTTCCTCTTGGGTAGGAAATTGTTACCCACTCATGGTGGTTTACTTGATGAGTGAGAGAGAGAGAGAGAGAAAGAAGAGAGAGAGGAAAAATCTCAAAAAGTGATCATCGTACTATAAGCACCATCTTACGTGTCTATTATAATATTATTTTCATTTTCCACCTCTTCACCTTATAAATTCAGGCCGGTGCTACTCCTTCCAAATGCATGTTCACCCCAACCATCTCTTGTCTTCTCTCTCTCTCTCTCTCTCTATCATTCCCTTCCCTCCCTTATATATACCTTCCTCCTAACTCTCAATCTTTCTCTCTCTAGTAATCATCCATCTCTCTACTACTTATCACTTCAATAAGCACTTCATAATTAAGACACTCCTCTAGCTAGCTAGGAACTTAATTTGAAGTAATTACACTCTATCTAAGCTAAATACTTCTTTTATTCATTAGTGAATTCAAGATTAATTGCTTTATATATACCCATTAGGTGTTGTCTAATTAAGCAATGGAAATTGGATCATCAAGTCATGAGAAAGTTGGGGTTATTGCTAGAGGTTGGTGGTGGATAATGGGTTTACCTAAAAGGTTCATTTCGAAAATATTAGACATTTTTAACAAGGCAAAGAAGTTAGGAAAAGATGACCCAAGAAGAATAATTCATTCACTTAAAGTGGGTTTAGCTCTTTCCTTGGTTTCTCTCTTTTACTATTTCAGACCACTCTATGATGGTTTTGGTGATGCTGCTATTTGGGCTGTTTTAACCGTTGTTGTCGTCTTCGAATTTAGTGTTGGTAAGTTATCATCAATATTAATAAATATATGTATGCATGCATGGTTTTGCATGTATATATATAAGAGATCTCTCAGGCCATTAGTTTCAAATTATATAATCAAATTTATGTCCATTAACATTTGAATAATTGCAGGAGCAACCTTGGGTAAGGGTATAAATAGAGGAATTGCAACATTCTTGGCTGGTGCTTTAGGAGTTGGAGCTAATCACTTGGCAAATCTAGCTGGAGAGAGAGGAGAACCCATTCTCCTTGGTGTCTTTGTTTTCATACTTGGTACTACATCTCATTATTTCGATAGAAGAATCAAGTATTAATCAAAATGCATGCATGATTCAAACATAATATATATATATATATATATATATATATATAACTTATAATTTACAATGTTGGATAGCAAATTAATCAAATATTATTGACATATCTTGTTAATGATTATGCAGCGACAACATTAACATTTTCAAGATTTTTTCCTGGGATAAAAGCCAGATATGATTACGGAGTGATGATATTCATATTAACATTTAGCTTAGTCTCAGTTTCGGGTTACAGAATAGAGAAGATATTAGTATTTGCTCAACAACGTATATCGACTATACTTGTGGGAGGGGCATCTTGTGTGATTATCTCAATTTTCGTGTGTCCAGTTTGGGCTGGTGAAGATCTTCACAAACTAATTGCATTGAACTTGGAAAAACTTGCAGATTTCTTAGAAGGTAATATAAATAATTTAATGCTTTACCAACTTTTTTTGTTGAAGGAATGCTTTACTAACTTAGTTCTAAATATTTTTAGGGTTTTTGTTATTGCCTTAACATGTACTAAATTGAAATATTGCAACAAACAAAAAAATGTACTAAATCAATAAAGACATTTTATATATGTTTTTGTAGGATTTAGTGGAGAATATTTTGGACAAGAAGGGGAAGGAGAGGGTCCCACTTCAAATGTAACTAAAGAAGACCATGACAAGTCTTTTCTCATAGGATATAAAAGTGTTCTCAATTCTAAGACCACCGAGGAATCATTGGTGAGGGCAATCTTTCACATCAATTTTTGTTTGTTTTGTTGCTTAGTTGGTTAGGCAAGAGAAGTTTTCCTAGTTAACATAATGTATTATCTCAACTATCAAGTAACTAATCTTAATTAAATTTTGCAGGCTAATTTTGCTAGATGGGAACCATGTCACGGGGGTTTCAGGTTTTGTCATCCATGGAAACAATATTTGAAGATTGGTGTTTTAACTCGACAATGTGCCTACCAAGTGGAAGCTCTCAATAGCTGCATTCAGTCAGATACCCAAGTACGACACAATCTCTCCCTCTCTCCTATCTATATAATTCCTCCCACTTCTATTGCTAAATTCAAAATATTGATTAATTAATTAGGTTCCTTCCACGATTACATAAGTGGTTTCTTTTTGTAAACAAAACCATTAAAAAGTTATAAAAAGAAAGTGATTAAATTAAAGAAAAGTAACTTAATTAGCTAAACGTCATGGTCCCTTTAACTAAAAGGTTAGATCCCATCAGCTGATGGGGATTAGCAAAAAAGATACTCTAATGACTCTTTTCCACTAATCTTGCAGTAGTATTCTTTTCTAATCACTTGATTAATTGATTGATTAACTAATGTGGTTTATATTATAATTACTACAGGCACCACCAGAATTCAAAAAGGAAATTCAAGAAGCATGTACAAAGATGAGTATGGAATCAGGCAAAGCTTTAAGAGAATTAGCTACCGGAATTAGAAAAATGACACACCCAAAACCAGCTGAAACCCACGTCGAGTTCTCGAAAACAGCCCAAGATGAACTGAAAACCGTCCTGAAAACCGCTTTGTTCGAGAACACTGACCTCTTACATGTCATATCCGCGGCTACCGTGGCTTCGTTACTAGTTGAGATTGTTGGGTACACTGAGAAAATTGCAAATGCTGTAAATGAACTTGCAAATCAAGCAAAATTCAAGAAGATTGATCCAACTGTTTCACCTGAGAAGCCTCAATTACTTCATCGTGGATCAATTAATCCGGTTTTCGACTCTACAGGAGAAGATAGTCCTCCCCATGTTTGTATTACTGTATTATCTGAAACAGGTGATCATTTATGGACTCCGTTGCCGGTGTTGACCGGAAATGAAAATAAGGAATTGCCAATAAAGGGAAGACATGACCTGGAGGTTTAATAAATATTACTAAAGAGAATGATGATGATACTAATTAACTAAATCAACTAATTAGTTAATTTTGGTGTTTTAACTCAAATATCCAAAATTAGGGAAGCAATTGAGAAGATTTAGAGGGAAATTAAGTATCAATGTACAGATTTCTTAGTTTTCTTTTTGGTTAGTTGACTGTAAGAATTACTAGTTTACTCTTCATTGTTGTAATGAAATAGTAGCTATTGATCTAAATTAAAAACCAAATTGTGTCTTATTTATTCTGAATTCTCCAAAAATCCCATGGCTTATCCATATCATATATACCATCTTTATTTTTAATTTACCACTTTTTGTACCCAACCAATTAATTAAATACGATGACAAATATTTGATTGAAAATTTAAATTTATTTGAGTACGATTAAACAACACTGATTACAACAGACTAAAGATAAGTAGAAGGGGTTTCTTGGGTCTCGTGGAAGACAAGCCATATAAGCATCTCTAGCTTTTTTTTTTTCGTTGAAAGGATATAAGCATCTCTAGCTGCCTAAGCATCGTTCTCCATCTTCGTTGAAAGTTCACACCATATTGATCTCTATTGTATTGCATTTTGTGGTTCTTGTATTCTTGTAGTACTCGTAAGTTTTCTTGTTGAACCTGTAGAGGTTCCTGTTGTACTCGTGCAGTCCGTTGTAATTCCACAACTCCATCCATTGCAATTGCTCTCCGACGTGCTTCTTCGTCTCTCCCTCCCTAATATCCATCAACTAGAGCTATTGAAGAACCACTGATTTCTTTATCTTTAGTAGTAGATTTTGTAGAATTTTCTCCAACTCTTGCATTTGCTTTGGCTTGATTACGACCAATTGGTCTTCCCTCTGATGGATCCGAAAAGGATTTTCTTGCGTTCGGATTGGAACTAGAATCTCTTTTGCCGGATATTGTCTCATCTGGCATTTCGGACATCCACTTGTCGTGTGTCATCAAGATTTCGTAAACATGTTCGAATTCAAAGGCTTTTCCTTTGTTGTTTTTTTAAACGCCTGAAGTGCTCTTTCGAACTAAAAGAAACAAAATTTATAAGTTTCTATTATGAAGTAAAAAAATATAGAAATAAAGGGATTAAATGTTTGAATAATTACCCGATCATAATTATTTTTCCCGTTTTTCTGTATTTTATTTACTATCCTCAAAATAAATCTTTGACATTCAAAATGTATCTCACTGAAACGAGGTTTACAACTCCTTAATGTACACACTCGGATTGCTTTTGCATTATATTCATCAGATATTTTTTTCCAGAAAACTTTAAATTTTTTATTTTTCCCGTCAACGCATCATATGTGATATTCAATTAACTTAACGGAGAGTGCTACAATGACAAAATCCTTGACAAAGTCCTTGACTCAATGACTCACTTTCAATAAAAGACAAAGTTTATCCAAAGTCCGACTTTAATCTATACTGTTCTTTTACCCGTGTGACTCATCAAGTCAAGGATTTTGTCAAAAAAACTTTGTACACTTAGGATTTTCCTTTTTTTTTTGTTGAACTGAATATATAAGATAAAAGAGTTATTACACTAAAATTAAAGACTTATTACAGTACATATTAATAAGAAAGTACGGGACATTCCTCCAAGACTTCGATAGGTTCTTTTTTCTTGCCCATTTTGCTAACTTGTCAGCCTGAGGGTTGAACTTCCTGCTGGTGTACTGGAATAGAACTTTTTCAAACCTGTGTGTCATTTCATTTATTTTTTGAATATGTATTTTTGATTGCCATTGTATTTCATGCGTTTTGTCAGAGATGTTCTTGATTACATTACTATTATCGCTTTCAATAATTATGTATTGATAATTTTGAGATTTAGCCCAAGTGAGGCCATTAAGTATGGCCACCGCTTCGCCTTCTTCACTGGTTCTAAATCTGGTAGTAGCTGTATGTGCTGCTATGAATTTAGATGCTGAGTCATGGACTATCACCCAAGTCCCACAATTGACTGATTATTTAAATAGGATGCATCTACATTAATTTTCAGGAAGTTTTGATTTGGAGGTTCCCATTTTTCTTGGAGGTGATGTTTCTTATCATTAATTTTATTTACCGGTTTCGGAAAAGTTCGAATCATTTTAATAACCGTTTCTAGTTTGTTGATTTCATGTTGGAAGCAATGATCACAAAGAGTTTTCCATATAATCCACATAATGGTAGCAAAATGGATATTGTCTGAAGTTTTCTTCTGGTCCGGCATATAATCCACATAAATATCTTCATCTTGTGCATACTGTATCTTTGGAGCTATTTTGGTTGTAGCCGTGTCATAAGAATCATCAAAAATTTAATCAATTATTGAAGGAGTGTGTGGTGATGTTTCCTCAATATCATTATTTTCTAATTTAATAGACAGGAAATTATGAGACATCGATTTCATAAACCTTACCTCGGACATTTGTTGCACATCTTGGGGATCCATTATATGAAGAAATAGATAAAATGAGTGAGAATGAGAAAATTACGAGAGAGAGAAAGAAAATGAGTGGCGAACGAGAAAAATTATAGAGAGAATTTGAGAGTGTGAGGGGAGTACGGGTTGAACCCCTCTTTATAGGGGCCTGACCCAATTTTCGCCGTTGCATTTGCTCCAACAGGCAAATCTAGAAGATTTAGCCGTTATCTAGCGGCCATGGGGACTCCCCACATGACCGTTGGAACTTCAACAGTCATGTGGGGAGAAGCCTTAGTTGACTTTTCATTAAGAGTCGATTGAGGGCTTGTACGGGCTAGTCGAGAGCTTGTTTGGGCCTGAACTTCAGCTGAGCCCCAATCGCCCCAGATTGGATCCAAGAGGCCGAGACTAATTTGAATTTTGGGCCTCAGCAACCTTGGATTGGAGTTGTTGTTAGCCTTCAGAAAGAGATGGCGTTTCTCCTTTAATTGATTATTTAAACAATGTCCTGATAATATAGCCATAATGGGACTTCCCCCAAAGTGAAATGTACTTTGGTAATTTTTCGTCCAATATTGATTAAGTAGTTTGCATACCACCCACATCCATCACTTCAAACCAAAATACCCCTCTAGCCATTACTGTAATTTTATCCAAAAAGTATTCCTTCAAGTTCTAGTGGTTAATGTGATAATTTCACATGGGAGAAGAGTAATTTAGTAACCAAAAATATAATGTCTAGGTCATCTCTGCTCATTGTCAATTGGTTTTGAGTTGACTGACAACAAACTTAACATGATATCAGAGATAGAGCAACACATAATAAGGTTAATAAGCCACACCTACTTCAAGTCATTTGAAAAGAAAAAAAAACCTGTTAAGCTCAAAGAATACCACAGTACCACACGTGAGGGGTCACATGGGAGAAGGATAATCTAGTACCCGAAAATATAATATCTAAGTCCTCTCCACTCATTGTCAGTTTTGAATGAGATGACCACAAACTTATCATAACATACGTATTCTCTATAAAAGAAACTATTTTTGTATAACTCATTGCAAGTGTGATTTATTTGGTCCAAGTTAAGTGCCTCTTTGCAAAAACAGCGGAGGATGTGATAAAAGTGGTTCAACAAGTCCTGCGGTAAGTGTAAGTTTGATGTTTTTGCTTGATTTTCTAAAAGGGGTCCTCCACGGAATGAACATGTTTTGTGTTCTAAGGGAGGCCTCTTGCCAAATTTTTTAGGTGATGAAATCCTATTATTCTAAGAGGCTTTGAAATGTCCTTTATGTACTCGTAATGCACAAATACAGAGTGCGGTGGCTAACTACTAGAGTAATTCGTCCTGAACACATCGAAGAGTTTTGTAGCACATTTGACAAATAGATCGCTTTCTTTCCGAGGTAAGGCTCAAATTTAAGATGACCAAGAATTCAAGAAAACAACAATGAATTTGTTGTCAAAACCTCTTTCTGCAAAAGATTAATTAATTAAATTATAATTAGTTTGAGTCAACCATATGACTACTGAATTAACAGGATTAGCTTGTGGCACGTGAAAATGGAAGAAGTGTCTCGAATATATAATTATATTTGGATAATCGAAAGATTCTAACGAATATTAGTATTTCTCTCTTGGAAGGGACAAGAATATACTATGCTAGTTGTAAATTGTCGAGTAACTATAACAACACTTGGATTTATAACCGACATTTCTCTACCTTTTAACACATCCTCTTTTACTTTTATTTTCATTTTCCCTAACTTTTTTTCACCTTTAAGCTTTAAAAATACATTTACATAGCTACTCGACAACTTTTATACAATAAAATTGAGATCCAACAACTTTTATACAAAGACAAATTCTATTGAAAAACAAATTTGAAACTTAATATGATGAATGCGAAGTTTCAAGAGCGCTCTCGCAAGTGCGGGAGAAGCCTACTTTCTTCACAAGCTCCTTCACGAACTTGCCTTAAAGAGGTGCTTTTACCACTTAGAGGGGACGTTCTTAGAACTTTCATATGATGAATTGTGTAAGAGTTATAGTTTTATTTTGTCTATTTTTTAGTTGAATGTCAAATCAAGTTTTTATAGCAATGCATATGTTTTACACTAACAAATTTATTGGAAATTAGAAATATAAATGCGTGCATGAACTCTCGTCCTTGCATATTTAAATAAATTTCATACTAATTCAGAACTGATACATTGAACGAAAACAAGGTTATGCAACAGTATTATCCATGTGGTCATGATAGCTTGTCATAGATCTTGAATTTAAGAAATGACAAAACAAGTTAACAGTAAAAAGACAGGTAGGCACACAACAATCGTTCAGTGAAATGAAGAATTTCACCCCAAGAAAATAAACGATTGTGGTCAAGGCAACACAATGGACTCTACAAAATCTTAATATGTAACTATTGTAAGTTTGTTTGGACAATGTTAAAGTAAATTGCTAAATATGCAAAAATGGAGAGTTTTGGTAAGGACTATGGAATATAACCATGATCCACCTATTTACCCCAAATCAATGTGAAAAGTTTCTTACATCATGCATGCATGTGATGAGCTTACAACTGTAACAAGTATTAGCACTCTTTTACTTTTAACTTATAAAAATTATGTTTCAACAAAAAACTTATAAAAATTACACTCCCCACACAGCAATTGTGAGAGCCACACAACTTAACCTACTCACCAAGCTAAGTGCTAGCAATTAAGGGTAACTCAATATCCATTGGCTAGTATCAATCACATACATATAATATTACATAAGTTGCTAGTTAGAATTCTAACTCAATTTATGTGAAGATTAGAATAATTTCTTATTTTTAGAGATACCTATTTCGTATCATATCGTCTTTAACCATGTTACTTTTAGCAAATATGCTATCTGAGTTATCAGATTTTTGCTGCCTCATTTGAGCGCTTAAGTATTTTTAGCACAAATACTGTCTCCTTTAGAGATAAAAACTAAACTAAAACATAAGTTAACTTCCAGCGAAAGTCTGGCCGACGGTAGTCATTAATGGGAGTACTGCCACCAACTAAGGGGAAGACAATAATTGATTAATTATCCCTAAACAACCCAGACCCTTATACCAGTAAAGAAAAGAAAATTGTATTGAATTGACTTGATATTCTCAGCAATTACATAAGATCTTTATAAAAAGTTTCACAAAAGATAAATTTTAACAATTGTACGATGTAAGATTATATGGCTATTATAATAGACCACCTTTTTGTTTCGATTAAAGTATTAAAAGTAGTAAAAGTGTTTTGGATAGAATATTCAATTAGACCAAGTTGCAATTTTGTGACCTTTTTAAAAGAAAAAAAAAATGAACATTTAAGGGCATGAAGTGACAATATAAGTAAGCTGAAGTCATACACTGATCAAGATTAGCAAAAAGTTGTGATCAGTGATCATAAAGCTGAAAGGTGAACTGTGATATCACTCTATCTCCCTCTCTCTCTCTCTCTCAATTTCAGCTAAAAAGAAACATGCATGAATGAACAGTTGATCAAATAAAATAACATAAATGAAGATTGTATGTATACTCTAAATCTCTAATTAAGGTATGTGCATGTTCTGAAGATGGCTATGTCAGACCCAAAGAGTTAAATCAACCACTTACATATATTATCTTAATTAACTTTTACGGTGGCCGGTCAGCTCAATTTTCATTATGAGGACTCTTTTCCTTCTAAAGCATTTGTTAGTTTTGAACGGGTCGCCTTTGTAAAGTTTTTGTTTCAGTCATATCTGCCCTGGTAGAAGATTATTTTACTGGCACCCCGAATACGTTGTTAAAAAGTTGTTAAGTTTTGCTATTAGGTGAGAACGAGAGAAATGAACGGAAAATAATGGACACCAATATTCAACATAGTTCAGTCAAAGATCTTGTTTATAATCTCGACATATATATATAGGAGCGTGGAAGAGGGGGTGCAGTCGATGCCGTTGCACCCCCCCCCCCCCCCCCCCCCCCCCCCC
>BEHA01001029.1:217779-229475 GCA_002897215.1 Eschscholzia californica subsp. californica | reverse complement strand
CCCCCCCCCAGGGCTCCATTTTTAGTAATGTTGTGTAATACCTACGTATAGATAGGTGTTGTTAGTTAAAGATCCAGTGGGCGAGTTGGTACTGAACTTGGTCGCGTGTCCAATAGGATCTGTGTTTGAATCCTTTTACCCACAACATAAGATCATAATCTTAAAATGTTTTTGTAGAATTCAAATATCTAAGGGCGCCCCAACCCAACATATAAGACCCATTCTTATGAGTTATGGTCTAGTAGATGTTCTAAATGCACCTTTAATCTCTTCATTTCGTTGCTTCTTTATATTTTCTGTTTTTTTGTGTCTATCATTTCGTTTCTTTAATCTCTTAATCTCTCTATTTCTCTTTGATCCTCTCTTTGTTTTCGTTTCCTTTCTCTCTATCTTAACTATAAAATGCTCTATTTTAGCTACTAAAATGCAATTGGGTTGTATGTTTTTTTTTTTTCTTCTAATTGTGTATACTTTTTTGTCTTCCAATTAATTTCCTCTGCAACTAGTTTCTTACGCAAAAATTATTAGTTTTACTTGTTGAATCTGATTTTCAGTTAAATTATTTGAATATTTATCTAATACGTCGTACGTATATACTTTTTCCGTTCTCATTTTCTATGAGGGCTCCGGTTAAAATTTTGTACCTGCCCTCCAAAATCTCAGCCACGTCACTGTCTATAGAGAAATCAATAATGAGTTTATTATATTAAAATTCATAACTGTAAATTATTAGATGTCTGGTACTTTGTACAATAGTTGAGTGAATTAAACTCTAGGAGGACCTAGCTAACTCAATTTATAGAGTGAATTAGGATTGTCTAGTTACTAATCTAGGAAAGTAGTTGAATGAATTAAACTCTAAGACCCAACTCAATGTATGAATTTATATCTTTAAACATTGTCAAATATCTTGGACTTGTTTTGATTGTGGGATTTCTCCTACTGCCCTCCTACAAGTTGGAGCAGAGCCGTGTCTGAGAATTTGGAGGCCCGAGGTCAAATTCTTGCTAAGTGTATAAATAAAATATAAAAAATTTATACGTAAAATAAAAAGAAAACTCAAAATAATTAGGCCTTAAAAAGATAAAAAATAATTTAGTAATTAATTAACAATGTATCTTGGAAAATATTTAAAGCTATTAAACATGGTACTGAAAATTTGATGAAAAACTAACTAATAAAATACATACTTGGGTGATTGAATTTGTTATTAATGAATATCGAAAGAAAAACTCGAACAAATTAAAGTAGACTGTGGTTGCGAGATAGCTAAAAAAGAATTTCTCAATTAGTTTCAAAGATGAAGTTTGAAAGAAAAAGAATTTTTTTTAATGGTTATATCGATTAAAGCCTATAAATATAACGATATAGTCATAGATCAACTGGAAAGAGGATGTGGGAAGGATGACATCTTAATTTTTTTTTATAAACAATGACATCTTAATTTGATTTGGAAAATTCCTATTCTAAAGTAGCTGTATGTATTAATTGTGAGAGAGAGAAAAGTTAGAGAGAGAGAGAACGTTAGAGAGATTAAATAGGAAGCCTACTAGTCTGTTGGAAAGTTCCTTGATTGACGCGCGTAAAAGTCTGGAGGAAAGTCCTTAATTTATGCCACATGTACAAAGCAACCGGGGAGAAAAAAACTAACCTGTCTAGTGTATAGAAAATGAGAGGAGTGGGCCCCATTATAGTGGGGGGCCCAGGGCGAAAGCCCTGCCCGCCCCCTCAAGACACGGCTCTGAGTTGGAGCACGGATCATATGCAGTGTCAAAAAGCTTGGTTTGGCTCAATTTGAACTAAGACGAGCGTCTTAGAAAATGGCTTTGAACACAGACGAGCGTCCTCGAAAATGGCTTGAAAATCAAATTGGCTCTTTTTAACCTCCTTTGGAAAAAAATATTCGTCATTGTTCTTTGACAACACTTGTTCTTCTGGAAACTCTATCATCGTTTAACAACAATGATTGAAACAATGATATAAATCACAACAAATTATGGAAAAATTGTGGAAGCTTGAATCAGGATTAAAATTGAAACTTGTCAGATACTAACAATGGATTTATTATATTAATCTCGACCTACATCCACAAATATATATATATATATATATATGATCTTCATAATTGTACTATGGGATGATTTGTTACATTTGAATAAAACGGAATGAATAAAACTCGAAGACAACGACTAATGGTTTATGATCTCTATCCATTATTACTCACGTATCTCATTAAGCTCACCCTCAAATCAAGCACTTTCATCCTCATCTCCTTAACTCAAAATTTGTGTGTTTAAACCGATTTCAGAAGAGCGTGAAACACTTTGATCTACAAATCTTAAAATCACAAACATTATTTTTCTCTCTAAGAGCATCTCTAAGGCAAAATTCAAAAAAATCTCTATTTGTCATGTTTGTGGAGTTCTAATTGAGATCCTCACTCATAGGTGGCGAAAATAGAGACCCTCAAATTTTGTACGTCTCCAATGCAAAATTCTAAACTTGGTTTCTTTTACTTACGTGACACAGTTATTTTTGAAAAAAAAATTAGTTATTTTAGAAATATACGAAGACTTGATTTCAATTGATTGAAATTTAAATATTGATGAGTTGGACAATTAGAGATATCTCAAGAGGACACTCTATTTCTATAGTATCCTCTTGAGACATCTATATTCTACCCTCTCGACACATCTTTGAGATCTTAATTGAGTTTTGCATTGGAGATGATTTTTTAAGAAAAACTCAGAAAATCCTATGTGGCACTCTTGTAAGATTGAGTTTTGCATTGGAGATGCTCTAAGTTTGATTCTTTGTGTGATAAATTGTTGAAACTTCTGAAGTTGGGTAATCTTTGAACCCTCTTTCTCTCGCTAAATTTTCCACAATATGCAGCAGGAGGTCTAATCTTTGAAACTATAAAATCGCAAAGTCGACTTAACCCTAATATCAATACTAACAAATCTGTTGGGTCGAATCGCTTCTACTACACAAAACACCTATTTCAACTCTGTGATTACTGGAGTTACAATTACTTGGGTGAAACCGATTTTATTGAGGCCAGCCAAATGGGTGGCACTAATAAGATGTTGTGCACCACAATCAAAGGACAATTACACAAACAAGATGGCCACATGCACATCGTAAAAGGGTCCCCATATAACCACGAGTGGGCTATGTTAGGTGCCTATAAGATTCTCTTACTCTGATGAGACCTCTTGGTTCAAGTCAAAAGAGCTGAGAATGTGGCTGATAAAAATGGCAAGTGTATAAAAAAATCTCCTACAGTGAATTGCAACATCCAAAAAGCAGAAAGTTTAGAGGGGAGTTGATCAAAACATTGGCCTGAGGCATTGGTTTGGGTCACTAGAAGTGTCTCCCAGTCTGAGGTATTTTATGACATTTAAAATGTTAATTTTTCGGTTTTTGGTCCAAAAATCTACACCTAAACACACAATTAGTCCACCTTAATATTAATATAAAATTTTAAGCTAAAATAATAATTATAATGGACATTTAGTCCAAATTGACCAAAATCTATAGAAAAAACAGATCTCTATCATTTCTATTTAATCATAATACTCATTATAACCTTTTATATAAGAAAAACCTTACTTTTGAAAACCAATCTTCAAAATTCTCCTTTTTTTCTTCAGATTTTTTCGATTGATTTCAAACTTATTACTTGTTTCGCAATATACACGTTATTTAGTATTAATTAAGAATATTTCTACAACAAAACACATTTAGTATAGTTAAAGTATGTCTAGATGTCAAAGTTACAATGTTTTTCTGTTTATTGATTCTTGTTTTGTTTCATAAATAACGTGTTATTTATTGTTAAAGTTTTATACTTTATTTCATTTTTTTTATACGAGTCATACATAACACATTATGTATCAACAATGTTTCTTCCAAATGAGAAAATGACTAAAATCCTATTTTCTGAGAATATTGGACCTTAACCCCTTTTTAAATTTTATTTCGGGCCTAAAACCCGTGGACCCCTAAAATGTTCTCTGATGCTTGAAATTGGTGTGAAACACAATATCACAAACCTTTAAAGACAATTTAGCTCCGTAGACATTTGAAGACTTCTCAATATTTTTGTTGTGTCTAAAATAGTGTACAACACTTATACAAGCAATAGAAGTGATCTTTATGCTTATGATGTTGTAGACTTTATACTCTTCTTATTTACCAAAACACTAGATAAGACTCGGGGCCATGGGTGGATAGTCTAAAATAAAATTGTAAAAATGCTTTTGGACCCAAGCTTATAACCAAAATCAAAATGGATTTTAGTCTTTCAGCTGATTTGCTTAAAATAACTCTATTTGTTTTCGGAAAATCCTATTTTATCCCTTTATAAATATCCCATCGCCCAAAAGAAGCCTTTAGGTTTCTCCTCATTAGCTAACCCATCTTCTCTGTCCAACAGAAAATCACGTTTTCTTTCTCCAACGGAAATCATAGTTCGTCTTCTTCTCCAACAATGTTTATTTTCTGTTTCAAGATTTGATTTTCGCATGTTTTCTCCCATGGGAGTAAACAGGTTCATCTTCAAACTAAAACAACTAAAACATGTTCAACTATGATTTTGATTTTCCTAGATTTGAAGATGACACAACCAAATCGTTTTTGGTTCTTAATAGATTTGAGTTTTGTAACTTAAAATTAATTTTGTGCACCTTTACATATGTTTTATTAGATCTGGTTCTTAATGGATTCTCGAAGTCTTTTCAGGAAAAAAAAAGGTACAAGTTTGATCTGTTTTTTCCCTTTTCTCTCTCATCAACTTTTGTTTTCTCAACAGTCATTATTTTCAACAAACTAAATTGTATTCTGGCGAGCAATTGAAGGAGATGTCCTTCGACCAAAGATGCAATGCGAGCAATTTGTCGGATGACAATTAATGAAGAAGATCACCAAGTCCGGACGATTTAAAGGTCGTAGTATTTAGCTAGTATCCAACTACGATTGTCGAATTACGAAGTAATTTGCGGCTGACTTTGACCGGATCCTACATCGAGTTACACAAAAGAATGTCTATTTGATTGGATGACATGACTAGTGGGATGAGACATATAATGGGGCTTAAAAGTGATGATTTAAGGCCTGGATTGGGACCGACCTTGGCTGGTCGGTTCCCCTAAATGGGGTGGTTAGATCTCCCCAGTTGGGCTTGATTTGGACGGCCACAACTAATGATTTTTCGACTATTTCCTTAATCTTATTCAAAATGGACTTTTAGGAAACCTAATTAGGGTTGAAATCTCACTTAGGACTCTATATAAGGTCTCTTAGGGACATGAATAAGGTGTGAAATTTCTCACGAAGTTTTCTTATTCTACAACATCAAGTAGAGAAAGAGAGAGAGCTAATTCCCAAGCTATCTAACTAGTCATAAAGAAGGAGTTCTTCTAATCAAACCACCATTAGAGTTATAGCTAGCAAAATGGTGGGAGATCAAATTGATCATTCGGGTGTCTTGAGTAGAGGAGCAACACTTGGAGCTCTTGGTCTTCACATTCGATTGGAAAGGTTCGAGGGAAATTTAGCGATTAAGGTAATCCTAAAACTCTTACTTAGTTATTAGCTTACGCATGGTGATTTTGGGACCTACTAGTGTTAGACATGAGATGTCTGAGATTCCGCTTAGAACACTAAGAGACACTACAACCCTAAAGTGGCGTCAGAGCTCTTGCAAATAGCTAATTTTTGTTAAGTTTTGGACTAATACATGATTAATTAGATAGATAGTTATGTCTAAAAGTGTTGCAGACTTCAATTTGAATGATTTTGAATGCAATTTAAAAGTTTTTAAATTGATTTTCAAAGTTGATGATTGAAAAGAGTTTCAAAAGATTCGATATTGATTGATTTCGGTATTGAAAAGAGTTTTCAAAAGAGTTGATCTCATTGATTTTAGAAATCGTTTGATATTCAAAATTGGAATTTTAGAAGTTTCAAAAGTTGTGATTTTCATGATTTTAGAAGTTGTTGAAAATCAAAAATTGAGTTTTAGAAGTTCCTAAAAGTTTGAAGAGTTGTGGTTTTTTCATGATTTTAGAAGTTTTTGATAATCAAATTTGAGCTTGTCGGAAGTTTCTAAAAGAAGAGAACAAAAGCTTCGGAAGCTAAAAGAAAAAAAAGCAACTTGACGTTTTAGAAGTTTCTATAACTTCAAGGTTGTTGTCCCGGTCAGACTAGGTCGCGTCTGGGCATCAACCAGGACGCGTCCAGGGTCGTGTCCCAGCCCCTTGGGCCAGAGCATGTTTGGCCCAGGCCAAAGTGCACTTAGCACGGGATAGAACATGATGGCCCATGGCCGAGACATGCTTGACCCGTTTCAATGCATGTCCTTGGCCTTGGCCGAGACAAGCTCATGGGTTTGGGCCGAGAAAGTCTCGTGCCTTCTCCAAGGCTTGTTCTGGGCCATTCCGAGATATGTCTCGGGTTATGGGTTCGTTTTTCGGGTCTTGACCCGAGTGGGAGTTTTCGACAAAGTCAAAATTTTCTCCCGGTTCTACCCAAATTTAACCAAAATTGTCTCGGGCCATCCGAAGGTCCGAAACTGGTTTTTCTTAAAATTGATTTTGGAAACATTAAGAACCCTACTAATTTTTTCCGAAATTGACCCGGGCCCTCCGAAGGCCCAAACAGAGTTTTTCTTAAACTTGATTTTGGAAATCATAAAAGATACAACCGAAACGCACCATTCGTCGAATTCTTCAAATATAGACTTAAGGTCCGTAATGTGAGTATGTGACATAGAGATGTCGACAAAAGTATCTTCCGGATTATCATGCATATATAATTGTTAGTCTTAAATATTATATGAATGCATGTGATGTGAATGCGGGAACTAGTATGGCCATAGAAAGTTATTTCTTTCATTCTTGTTTTAAGCACGGATGGGTGCAAGTTGAATTAATTTTAATTTCCAGTTTATACGATCTGCGCATCGTTTGAGTCTTGTAATTAGAGTTTGGGGTCTATAAGTCTATTGAACAAGCTTAAGGGTGGGATCCTGATTCGAGTGAGAGAAATTAATGGAGGTTCAAAGATGGCGATCTAGGCGAACTAAAAGGTGAAACAACAAGAAATCAAAGGAGATTAGATCTTCTAGGTCAGGGGTCATACTAGGATCCATGTCTGCTTGATTTATTTTCTCTCTCACGCATTTACTTATTCACGCTTTATGTCATGGATGTTAGTTAGGCTTTATGCCGTCGCATGGAGTCCCCCTCTTTCCAGGGCCCCACTTTTGATGATTTTGTGTAATATCTACATATTGATAAGTGTTGTTAGAATAAACTAAAAGAGCCAGGGGGTGAGTTGGTACTGAACTTAATCGCTTGCTCAATAGGTCATGTGTTTGAATCCTTCTAACCACAACATTAGATAATATTTTTATAATGTTTTTATAGACTTTCAAATATCTAAGGGCGCTCCAGCCCGATATATAAGCCCATTCTTATGAATTTATGGTCTAGTAGATGTTCTAAACACCTTTAATCTCTTTATTATTTGCTTCTTTATATTTTCTTTTCTTTTTGTCTCTATCATTTCGTTTATTTTCTCTCCTAATCTCTTTGATCCTCTCTTTATTTCGTTTCTTTTTCTCAATTTTAACTACTAAAATGCTCTATTTTAGCTACTAAATCTGATTTGGTTGTACGTATTTTTTCTAATTGTGTATACTTTCAACTAATTTATTCTGCAACTAGTTTCTTACGCAAAAATTATTAGTTTACTTGTTGAATCGGATTTTCGAAATCATAGTTTTGCTATATAAATACTTCTTTAATCATGTAACTGCGTCTTGTAAATATTCAGTTAAATTGTGTTCTTGGATTTAAAAGTACATCGACTATACTTCATATATATTCTTATTGGCATCATGTACTTAGTGTTAATAATTTTTTATAAATATATTTTTTTTCCTGTTAAATTATTTGAATGTTTATCTAATACGTCGTATTATATACTTTTTCCGTTCTCATTTTCTACGAAAGATCTCGGTTAAAACTTCGCACCGGACCTCCAAAATCTGAGCCACCCCACTAGGATAGGGTAGTCTTTCTCTTTCACTAATATCTTCTTCTTCTTTAATTTGTGTTTTTGGGTGAGATGTCCAATTGAGAAAATTGTTACTACGTTAATTTTCATGTGACAGTTGAAAGGTGAAGTAGATAATGTAGATACATTATAATGTATAACTTAGTATAGATGAATCACTCCACATATTAGACTATTTTCACGAAAATTATGATAAGGTCAAATTCGTTCAGTATTTGAAAAGAACTGTAGCTAATGATTCTTATATTAATTATACACGATTGAAAAGTTAGTTAAGTGATTCTTTTTTTCTTAAATTGAATTCAAAGAGGCATTACATGTGAATGTCATTGATTTGAATGGGATTGATACGTCATGATTATAATATGCAATACATCATGAATTTGGATTAACATTATAACCGGCAATTAAGACATATTGGGTTTTAAAGGCCATATAAAGACCCTTAGGCCATCCTAAGGGGCCTGAAAGCCCATCTATTCCTACCTACTTTATTTATTGCCTAAATTACATTGTTTGTTTAGTATTTGAAATGAACAGTAGCTAATGATTTTTATGTTAACAATACACGATTGAAAAGTTAGTTAAATGATTTCTTTTTAGATTGGATTCAAAGAGTCACGACATATGAATGGCATTGATATGCCATGTCATGATTATAGCATGTAATACATCATGAATTTGAATTAGCAATATAATCGCCAACTAAGACATCTTGGGTCCTAAATTTCGTATAAAAACGCTTAGGGTCATCCTATGGGGCATGAAAGCCCATCTATTCCTACCTACTTGAATTATTACCTAAATTACATTGTTTGTTCAGTATTTGAAAAGAATAGTAGCTAATAATTTTTATATTAACTATACACGATTGAAAAGTTAGTTTAACTAATTTTTTCTAGATTGGATTCAAAGAGTCATTACATTTGAATGACATTGATAAATCATGATTATAATATGTAATACATCATGAAGTTGGATTAGCACTATAACTGCCAATTAAGACATTTGGGGTCCTAAATGTCATATAAAGGTCCTTAGGGCCATCCCAGGGGCCTGAAAGTCTATCTATTCCTACATACTTTATTTATTGCCTAACTTACATGGGATAACTCTCGATGATAAACTACTTCCACTGAGACTCGATCTCACGACCTCGTGGGCTTGAGAGGGAGTGGCCAACCACTGCACCAAAAGATGAAAGATCAGTTAAATGATTTAAATGAACTAGTTTTACGTAAACTAGGTCCCCCCTTCGTTTTACGAGTGAAGTAGATTTCTTTTAGCTAACGTCACCCGATAACGAAATCATATTAATTTGAATCAATTGTGGTCTTGGATCATATTGCTTTGTTTTATTAATATTTTTTGTTATCAACGAAAAGATACAATTTAGTAAAACATATAGCTGGGAGAGTAAATACAACAAAAAATATATGATAGTTAGTAGTTTAAATTTACATATAGGGAACCTTCTCTCATAACTATTTTTTCATATTATTTTTTCATATTAAATTAGAAATAACATGTGCATGAAATAGAGTTATTTTAGAAATCTTGGAGAAATAAAAATATAGACGATCTCTATTTTGCCCCATAGAAAAGAGAATCTCAATTGAAACTACAAACAAAAATTTTTAGATTTTTTCTCGAGTATCGAATTGGAATGTTGTTACTTTTTTTTGGTGAAGAGAGTGGTGTTGCTTAATATAATGAGTTTTTCTTGAGTTTCATGTAGAAAAAAAAATCTCACTTGATAGTTGACTCCATTGAATTAATTAAAAAGAATTCTTCAGTTATCTCCATTATTATAGATGTTATTACTTACAAAAATGATGGTATGCCCGACTAGTCTCCCAGTTGAATCTCGACCGGGTGACGTGATCGGGCCAAATTTAGAGAGAGAAAATGAAAAACTCTCTATCTCTAAATCTGGACCGTCCACGTCACCTCGTCAGGATTCAGCCGAGAATTGACCGGACATACCATCACTGTTGTATTACTTTTTTTATTTGTTAAGATACCGTTGTATTACTTGATAATGAGTTCTCCAGAAATTCCGAAGACATTGGCCTAAGGCTACTTGATTTCTTTGTAGTTTTGTTTGATTGTTGCTCCTTTGAGTTGCAATGCTTGTAAGTGATCTTGGTTTTGTTTCGTTGAAGGGGGCCCTTAAATCTCGCTTACCATTGCAAAAAGAAAAAGAGTTCTCGAGAAATTTAAACTACTCCATTGATAAATTTTGTCAAAATTTTTAATCTGTTTGAGAATACCTATTTTTGTATTATTATATTATAAACTTTTTTCCACATTTTTTTGAACTTCCTCTAGCCCCACCAATTATTTGATATATGTACATTTCTCTATTATAAAGTCTACTTATAATTATAAGTCACATTTTCCAGAAGCTTTTTAATTGAACAACCCAACACATGGTATACTTCAACAAAAAAAAAATCCAACACATGGTAGCGAGATCTGTATAGTCTTGGGGGAGCTCTCAATGAATAAATCAAACATTTTGGAGATACGAATCATCAAAAATATAAAGTATTAAATACTAAATTAAGGAATTTTTGTTTTTATTCTACATGAATCAAAAGATATCTATATGAAGAGACCAAAGCTTAATCCAAATGAGTCAGATCATTGTCAAGCTCAACAGTCAATGCAGATCTGCCTGGTAGCACTCAGACGATTCGGCAATATAATATTGAACTCAGTCACGTTGCATATGTGGAATTGTGGTTGAAATGGGTCAAAATCAATGGATCTAAGTCAATGTAGAGTAACCAAATAGACTCACCTGATCCCTCCGCGTTTGGTGAATTATTGTATTGCAGGATTTGGCATGTGCACAATAGAATGTTGTGTTGTAGGTAATGTTTGTTTTCTTTTAACTTATCTGAATGGCCCAATTGGTGTTTCTCTTTTTTTGCTGTTGAAAAAGCTCCCTACATTATCATTTACCCAATGTTGGATTTCAATGTTGGATTTAAATATGAAAATTATCTTCATAATTATGCAATCGGACTCAGACGATAACCGGGTTACTTTGGGGTTGTTTCGGGCTCGGGAGGAGCCCAAGTCGATCGTTGGCCGAACTCTCGATACAGTGAGTAGCTCGGTGAACTCGGTCGAGTGAGTCTTAGCCAACTACACGAGTCAGTCGTTGAGTCGGTTTCTATGATACTACACGAGTCAGTAGCTTGGTGTACTTAGAGTTTTTCAAGTTGAGTCTTGCAATGCAGATGTTCTTACGGTTTTAATCGTAACATGTTAAGTGTCTTGGACGAGATTAGATTAGAACTTTGTTGAAGAAAAAGATAGGGTTATTTCCCTAATGGCCCCCTACTTTGTGACCAGCTTCCCGCCTGGCCCCCTACTTTACAAAAAATACCCATATGGCCCCCTTCCGTTATAACTCCGTCACTCTCTCTCCTCCATCTCTTTTCTCTCTCTGCCATGTCACGCCACATCATCTGTAACGCCACCTCATCACCTTCTCCGGCAGAGGTCGCCGGCCGGCCAAATTTCCGGCCGGCGACCTTCAAACTAAAAAAAAAAAAAATTTCTTTTCTCTTCTTCTTCCTCTCTCTCTCTCTCTCTTC
>BEHA01001029.1:188644-216127 GCA_002897215.1 Eschscholzia californica subsp. californica | reverse complement strand
GGTGGTGGCTTGTGGCTTTGCCTGGTAGATTCATTGACAAGATAGTAGAAATTACAAGAAAGACAATAAAGTTAGGGAAAGATGATCCAAGAAGGGTAATTCATTCACTCAAAGTTGGATTCACACTCTCACTTGTTACTCTTCTATATTACTTTAAACCTATCTATGGTGGTCTTGGTTCCTCTACTATGTGGGCTATCTTAACTGTCGTGGTCGTCTTCGAATTCAGTGTAGGTAAGTTTGATCAACCATCTTCGTAAATACTAATACCAGGTTTAGCTCTGATTCTGACGTAGCAACAAGATATATATCAGTTAAAAAATTCTTCCGAACAATACTAGAAATTAAAAACCGAAAGTGTTCGCTTTAATTATTAATCTTATTTGTTTAATTAAGTTCATAGAATCTTGTTTGATTCTTAAAAACAAAATGGGGTTGCTTCAATAATGTTTGTTCCTTTTTGTAGGAGCCACCCTTGGAAAAGGGTTTAATAGGGCAGCAGCAACATTATTAGCCGGTGCCTTAGGGCTTGGTGCTCATCACTTGGCTATTTTAGCTGGGGATAAAGGACATCCTGTGATTCTTTGGTTCTTTGTATTCCTTTTAGGTATAAATCTTTAGTTTTTGTTTTTCGCTGCTCCTTTTTCTTTCTATAAGCTAAGGGCTTATTTTTCTTGCATTTCTTTTGTTGCAGCGACCACTGCTTCGTTCTCTCGGTTCTTTCCAGGCATCAAAGCACGATACGATTACGGGGTGTTGATATTTATACTAACATTTAGTTTAGTATCAGTATCGGGATACCGAGTAGACAAAATCATAGAGTTAGCTCATCAAAGAGTATCAACAATTATAATAGGTTGCATCTCATGTGTGCTAATATCTATATTTGTATTCCCTGTATGGGCTGGTCAAGATCTACACAAACATACTGCCAACAACATTGAAAAACTTTCAAAGTTTCTACAAGGATTTGGAGAAGAATATTTTGGGAAAGAGACAGTGGAAAATGAGAGTCAGAGTAATGATGTGGTTTCTGGCACCAGAGATGAATCATTTCTTCATGGATATAGAGCTGTTCTTAATTCTAAGGCAGCTGAAGAATCATTGGTGAGTACAATCTCAAAAATTATTTATTCGATAAATTTGGATCTAGAAGAAACATGGGTTGTTGTTCATCTAGTTTAACAACGATCCCGTAGTTCCACTAAAGACACTAGTTAGAGTCCTACCCGAAAAATATTTAGTAAATTTATTTAGTCATATGACATTGTTTTATACCACATATTCAAATCACAAACACGTGGTATAGAACAATGAAAATATTATTTTACCTCGTTTTTACTCGGTTACTGAATTAGGGTACCATTATAAAAAAAACATCCCATTCCTCGCAAATGATTTTTAATATCTTTTGCTACTAGCATCATTTCTAGGGTTAATAAATTACATTATTTTGCATGTGCAAACTGGCAAGGCCCATTCTTTTAGTAAAATGATTTTTAATCGAGACGATAAATATAAATTTCTAATTTAGTAATATTTATGTTTGCAGGCCAATTTTGCGAGATGGGAACCACCTCATGGAAGCTTTAGGTTCGGTCATCCATGGAAACATTATCTCAAAGTTGGAACATTTACTAGGCAATGCGCCTACCGACTGGAAGCTCTTAACAACTGCATCACCTCGCCACAAATCCAAGTACGTCTCATAATAAACCCTAACATATTTGTATTCGCTAGTCTAGTATGAGTTCTATGTGAACAAACAATTCCTAACTTGTATGATGGAAATAGCGAGAGAAATAACTAAATGCGATCTTACTTTTACTGCAGGCACCATCCGAATTCAAGAAGATAATTCGAGAAGCATGTATGGAGATTAGCATGGAATGTGGAATGGCATTGCATGGACTTTCGACATCGATCACTAACATGACATACCCAAGCACAGTTTTAACACACATCACCAACTCGAAAACGGCTGCTCACAACTTAAAAACAGCCCTAAGAACCGTTACGTTAGAAAACAGTAACATCTTAGAAGACGTTATACCAGCTGCTACAGTTACATCTCTTCTAATCGAAACTATAGCTTTCATAGAAAAGATTGCTGAATCTGTTAATGAGCTTGCCTGCTTAGCTAAATTTGAAGGTTATGATCTTGCACCCCTAAACTCGCCCGAGAAACCAAAACGACGATTACTTCGTAGAGAAAACATAAAACCACAACGGGAAAGATCATTTGGGCCACAGTTACTCCGACGAGGAACGATAAAACAAAATCAAGCTGATATCGATGCAACCGATGCTTTAATTACAGTTTCTATGTTGGCTACAGCTATGGGAGAAAGTGAAAGTTTAGATGATCTTGTTTGAGTTAAAGATATGTTACTAAAATTTGTTACACTACAAATGATCAAAGAAGATTATGTAGAATTTTATGAAGGTGTAAACTTTTGTGAGTGGTGTAATCAAGTCCAAAAGAAAATAGAACTTTTTGTGATTGAGGGATTCTGAACTGAAAATTAGTTGTCAGTAAGATGAGAGGTTCTAGCTATTTTTGGTTATGAGATTCTCTTTTCTATGTGGGACTATGTGTGCACAAAATTTATACTAGTTGTTTATAATGTTCCATATTGGAGATGGTTATATGGTTTTTTCCATGGTTCCTCATAACCCAAACTAATATACGAAAAGGGTTATAACGATTTTTTTTTAAATACAGTAAAATTTCGAACATTGGTTTCTTAAACTGACAGACGTGTTCACCAAGCTAAAACGAACTTTACAGTTATAACGCAGTGGCTGAGCATAAAAAAATGAATATATGTATAGTCTAAACTTCATATAATAACACGGAATAATAGTATTAGCACATGAAAGGCTTTGAATCAAGGTTATTGTTTATCAACGTTATTCGCAGACCAAGAAAATCTACTTTTTAAGAAAGAAAAAGTACATTTATTTGTCTAGTCTAAATAGTTACAGTTATCGACTGAAGTACGGAATCTCTTAGTAAAACAAAAAAAATGAACGGAGTGAATATTAAAAATATCGTTCACCTACTCTAATTATATATTACTGGAGTCGTCGTGGAACCTAACCGCGGTAAAGGCTTCCCTTTCCCTTCATTGGTAGCAACGTTCATGTACTAATAGCCACACACAACCATTTAAGATGAACATTTCCAAACGGTCAAGACCTTACGTGAAAGACAAAACTAAGTAATAATTTTGTCGCGCTTTTACCAAATTTCAACATTCTGTGCCAAAATTGCAAAAAGTTGACATAAATGTGTAGTGATAAGTATTCTTATTGGCAACATTTTGTATCATTCGCTACACTTTTAGTACATCTAAAATAGTTTGCCTTTATATCGTGAATCAATTTACTCACACTTAACATACATCAAGAAATAGTTGAAGCAAAATTATCAGGAAACCCAAATTCATCAAATGGGTAATCTGTAATCTAGTTTATTTAGTACCTTAATATTTTCCATTATTCTGGGGATTAATCACAATCATAATTACTGAAAAAAACATATTAACAAGAAAATAAACCCAACCACCACTTCTGCAACTAAAAGAGGTATACTCCATATTTCATTGATGGAGATCTCCTCTGTTTCTTCTTCTTCTTTTCTGATTTGAAATCAATATCGCTTAATACCCAGTCATCTTCTTATCTTTTTTCTGCAATTGATCAAAAGACAAGATTAAACTATAATAAATCTTGTTCAATTAACCAAATTGTCTATTGAAACTTGAATTGAATGTAATAAAAGAATAAAAGAAGTAATCTTTTATAGAATCGGTACCTGAATTGGTATATGAGTTTTGGGTGTTGACTGAGAATCAAGAATACAAGAACATAATGCTTGGACCCCTAGAACCAAGAGCCATTAAGGCATGAAGCAGTGGGCTACTGATGCTAAAGTAGTAGTTGGAATGATGGTTAGAATTATGGTTGTTCGGATGACTTCTATCCGGAACGACCATAATTGTAACTACTACTTTAGCACCAGTACCCCACAACTTCACTTTCAGTGACGCCATCACCGTTGAAGACTATAGGTTCCATATTTATGGTGGTGGTATTGTTATTGGCGGCAGGGGAACTATGTGTAGACTAACCCAGATCATAGTCTGAGTATGATCTTATAAGTTCCGCACCACGGTATTGATAGCTATAGGAGGTTGTCTGCCTAGAAAAAATTCTACCTAACGCACTTGAGGGCTGGTGTTCAAATCCCCTCCCTAGCTTCTTTTATGTATTTTTGTACTGAGGTTTTGATAAAGAATAATCTTGTTTTGGCCCTCAATTTATAACAAAGTCCTGATTTTACCCTCATTACTTAACCAACTGCCGTTTTGGTACTCAATTGTGTCTAGACTTTCTTTTCGCCTCCCATTATTTTTGTATTTCCTCTCTTCTCTTTCCCTTTTTTGTCTTTCTTCTTTTTCTATTATCACTTCAACCTCCACCATAGGCATCTCCCCCACTTCTTAGCGAAGTTATCGTGGTATGTCTAACATATTTCGTTTCAACTACTTGGTAAGACAAAAGAGTTGACGTCATTGATTATTGTGTTTTTGTACAAATTTAACTTCAAATATTTTTTTTCGCATCTCAAACTTTGGGTATGTCTAACGGTAGAAAGTAGAAAATTTTAGGTTTATTTCCTGACTGGCCCCTAAAAGTATGACCAGCTTCCCGCGTGGCCCCCTAAAGTACCGAAAATGCTGAGATGGCCCCTTAATCTACCTTTCCGTCCACCAACTGTTACCGTCTGTTTTTCGCTTCCCATTTTGCCCTAACGTTTTTCCCAGTCAAATCGTCTTTTTCTTTCCTATAAAAGATGTTTTCCTCTTTGTTCTTCCCAAACACAAGCATTCAACAAAAAATGTTCAAATTCTTATCTTCCTCCTCTTCACCAGGAATAGGTTCTTCATCATCCAGAGGTTCTTCCTCTTCTTCGTCAAAGTCGAACCCATCAGTCGATAAGCTAGTTCTTGGTGGATCTGTTGTGATGGTAATTCTGGTTTCTTTGCAACAATCATTTTTCTCTCCCTTTGTACCGAACACAAGATGGGATCACCTGTGGTCTTCATGAAGCGACTAGTTTCCTTGGTTTTTCTAGCAAATTCGGGACAGATCCAAGGGTTCACATTCCCTCCAATATTTTGAGCCAAAATCTGACACTCCTCGGTGCAGTTGGCCAAAATTTTTTAAAATTAGTTGAAAGGTCACATTTTAAATTTTCAAGAGATATGCCCCTGAAACCCCAAGAGATGAGTCCCTGATGAAAGTATTTATTTGATTCTTATATAATAACGATAATAATAATCAGATTCGGAAATAATTGACTAAGGATTTTGGATGAGATTGGACTTGATATTTTCCAATATATTGTATATACTATTTCCTATTTTATGTATTTTCTTTCCTCTCTTATGTATATCTGTCTATGTCAATTATATATTTATGTAAATTGTTAACAATATAAATAATACAAGGGATGTTCATGGTTTTTCTCACACAAAAGTTATTCATATTCTTTTACGGTATCCAGAGTCATTCTCCAACGAGTTCGATCCTTGTTGATTTTTTTTTCCGGTTATCACCAACCGAGATCGTTATTATATTGTCTGATTCTTCTTTACCGAGGTCTTCTTCTTCTTTTTTGGAGCTATTTTTCTCTATCCGATTCATATCTTTAATATATTCACAAAGTTTTATTATTGAGTTTGTTCGATATGGAATCTTTACCAGGTTCTTCTATTTCAAGTGCTATTTTATCTCCCTCGACACCAGCTGTATGATCAACTTAAAACTTGATTCAGAATCTTTTTTGCTATGGTGTCCTCAGGTTTTATCTTTATTGAAAAGTCAATGTCTAGTTCATCATCTTGATAATACGGTCTCTCTACCTGAACCGACACTTGTTTTCCCTACATATTTGTTAACTATTAATCCTCTCTATGAATCTTGGTTAACTACAGATCGCCTTGCTTTTTCAATCATCTATAGCTCTCTCTACAAAGAGGCAATGACAGATATTATAGGCTTAATCCAAGCGGCTGATGTCTGGGCTCAGCTCAATCAAACCTATGCTAGTCCGTGCATCACGCGCTCTCTTTAGCTCAAGGAACAAATTCAATGTATTAAACTAGGTAATGCATCTATATCAAATTATGCTCGTAACTATAGGGTTTCATGTGAAACTTTAGCCACCACGGGTCATCATATTTCTGAAGCTGAGAAAGTATACTGGTTCTTGAAAGGTCTCTGTCCGGATTATGAAACTTTAGCCGGATCCATTCTCTCTAAACCACCTCTTCTGACTTTTAAAGATGTTTTACCTATGCTTCAGGCTCAGGAGGGTGTTATTAAATCTTTTCGGGGTTGTTCCTCTTATTACTGAAGGTGCTTATGTATCTACCCACCATTCAGGTCATCGCCAATATCAGTCTCCACAATGTTCCTCTCGGTATGATCGTTCCTCTCGGTCTCCCCCTCCCCATGATAAACAACCTTTTCGGTCAACATTGACGTTTAATTTGTTTGTCAATGGTGTAAGATGCTTCTTGCTTACTGGTCGACTACCGCGATGTCAACAAAGAGATTCTCCTCGTCGTCGTGATCATTATTCACCACGACGACCGCACCGTGAACCCTCTCCTCATCGGACCCGTGACTCATCTCGTCGTCGCCCTCATGACCATCTCTATCATCTAGCCGAGAAAGGCATATTGCTGATGATGAATCTATTGAAGTTGCTGCTGATTCTCTTCAATCTCTCGCCATCACTAATCCGCCAGACCCGTTTTGGTACGCCGATAGTGGTGCCTTCAGTCATATGAAGCCAGGTTCCGTAACTTTTCTCACTTAACTCCATATTCTGGTTCCAATAAAGTTTACATTGGTGATGATTCGCCTCTCATCATTCGACATAAAGGTCCCCTTTTTCTTCTCACACCTCATGGTGTCCTCACCTTACCTGACTCACTTCATGTCCCTTCTGTTACTAAAAATTTATTATCTGTAGGCAAACTTGTCGATGATCTTCATTGTTTTGTTCTATTTTCAAAACATGATTTTGTTATTTTGCAGGAGAAAGGAGGGATTCTGGGCACCGACAGTAGGCGGGAAATTTGTTTATCTTGGAGGAAGCTCACTCCTCACTTTTTAGTTCTACTTAAGTCTCCGTCAAAGCCCCACTTGCTATATGGCAAGTCGGCTTGGTCACGTGTCTTCTAGGGTATTAGATATTTTAATTAAGGATAATTTAATTTAGTCTGTCTCCAAAAATTCTATGTCTTCTACTTGTATTTCTTGTAATATGAGTAAAAGTCATAGACTTCCATTTACTTTGAATAATAAACGAGCTTCTTCTTCACTTTCTCTTGTGCACATTGACTTATGGGGTCTTTCCCCTATTCTTAATTCTCATGGTTTTAAATTTTATGTGCTTTTTGTTGATGTTTACCGTCGATTTTCTTGGTTTTATCCACTTTGTGCTAAACCTGAATTTTTTTCAAGTCTTTGTGAAATTTAAATCTCTAGTAGAAAATCAATTTGACTCAAAAATTAAAACTCTTCAACTATATGGAAGAGGAGAATTTCAGAATACTCAATTTTTAATTCTTCTAAACGCAAAAAGCATTGACAGACGTATTTCTTGCCCTTATACACCTGCTCAAAATGCTTGTGTAGAGCGTCAACAACGTCATATAACTGAAACCGGACTGAGTCTTTTATTTCATAGTGGGTTACCTGCTATTTATTGGGTTGAATCTTTTCAAACAACAAATTTTCTCATTAATCGAATGCCTACGGTAGTGCTCCAGGATGCTTCTCCCTTCTCCACTCTATACGGTACGCCACCTTCCTATTCCATGTTGCATTTGTTTGGATGTCTATGTTTCCCTTATTTGCGACCTTACGCTTCTAACAAACTTTCACCTCGTAGCTTTCCATGTGTGTTTATCAGTTACAGTCAATTTGATAAGGGTTTCAAATGCTTAGATCCTACAATAACCAAGAAGGTATTTATCTCTCGCTATGTTATCTTTGATGAAACTATTTACCCGTTTAAAATGTCTGATTTTGTGTCTTTATCTGCTGATCTAGTTAGCTTTCTTGACACTTGTCCCTTAATGTTTGTCTCGTCTTCCCCCACTACCCCTAACACTGAAGCCAATTCCATTTCCAATCTGGTGGATGATTGTGCCTCCAAGGCACCTTTAGTTACCACAATTCGTCTAGATGATACCCCTGTCAGTCCATTAGTGACCCCTGTTCTTGCACCGACTGGGGAGGTGCCATCAGTCTCGACTGAAGGCCCATCTCCAGGTCTTTCTACAACACCACCAGAATATACTTCTACCACTCCTCTAGTATCGGGTACTCACTCTTTGACAAGTATTACTTCGGTTCTCATGTGTTCTCTGACGGATTTGATTACGGGAGGGGTTGCTCCGACGGTTTCATTAGATTCTAGCTCGGAGTGTGGTCCTTAAGGTTACAGGTTGATGGACTCAATCATGCGTGATGCTCTACTAGTTGACACGACTCACTCTTAGGTATATTCTCGGTACCCAATTTATACCCGTGATTCTGATAGTTTTGGTTCTTCTGGTTCCAGCTTTTATGTTGCCTTGTCTGCTATCACGGAATCACGGGGATGTCATATGGCTAGTAAATCAATACATTGGGAGCGTGCTATGGAAGAAGAAATGGGAGCTTTTATGAAACAATGTACTTGGTCTTTGGTGCCTCCTGACCCCTGTATGAACATCATTGGTTGTAATGGATTTTTCGCACCAAGCTCAAACCTGACGGCATTATTGACAGGTATAAAGCCTGTTTGGTTGCTCAAGGTTTTACCCAGAAACTTGGACTTGATTTTGATGAGACCTTCAGCCCTGTGGTCAAACCTACGACTATTCAAATTATTTTATCTATCGCGGTTTCTCGTGGATGGTCCATTCTTTAGTTAGATGTGAAGAATGCCTCTCTTCATGGGGATCTGACCGAGGAGGTTTATATGGCCCAACCTTATGGCTTTGTTGATACTTCCTATCCACCGTATGTTTGTCATCTTCACAAGGCTCTTTATGGTTTACAGCAAGCTCCTCGGGCATGGTATGACGGGTTCAGCTCTTACCTACTCCGTATTGGTTTTCGTGTTAGTAAGTCTGATACGTCTCTTTTTATTCATACGATTCCAGTGGGTATGATTTATTTGTCACTTTATGTTGATGATATTATACTCACAGAAACTGATTCTTCAACTATTGATACTATTATTTCTCAACTGTCTACTGAGTTTGATATGAAAAATATGGTATCTCTACATTATTTTTTGGGTATTGAATTAACTTCTAATAAGGATGGTCTTTTACTTACTCAATCTATTATGCCTTAGACATTCTTAAAATTTTAAATTTAGAGGGTGTCAACCCAGCTTCTACCCCTATGACTACAAGCATTCAGTTGTCAGGACATGGTGTTGCTTTTTCGAATCCCACTCTATATTGTAAGGTGGTCGGTTCTCTTCAGTATCTTATGTTGACCTGTCCAGATTTGGCCGATGCGGCCAATGTGGCGTGTCAGTTTATACACGCTCCCACAATTGACCACTTTCAGGCTGTTAAACGCATTTTGCGTAATGTTAAGGGAACGATTCACATGGGTGTACAGTTGTTTGCGGGCTCTCCCTCTAATTTTCTCCATGCTTACTTTGATGCTGACTGGGCAGGTTGCTCGGACACACGTCGTTCTACGTTTGGGTTATCCATTTTTCTTGGTCGAAATCTTCTCACTTGGAGTGCTCGTAAGCAACCTACGATTTCTCGTTCCAACACCAAAGTTGAGTATCGAACCCTTGCCTCCACTACTGCTGACTTAACTTGGATTGGTATATTCTTCAGGAATTGGGTATCATCTATCTACTCCAATTCATATATATTATGACAATAAAAGTGTCATCCTCATGACTGCCAACCCGGTGTTTCATGGTCGTTCTAAGCACATTGCTTTGGATACCACTTTGTTCGAGACAAGGTGGCAGCCGGATCAGTGAAGATTCAGTTTGTCCCATCTCATGATCAGCTTGCTGATATTTTAATAAAAAGTTTATCTCGTTTCAGGTTCTTGGAGCTTTGTCCCAAATTGAACCTTCGCGTCTCCCCAAAGCTCAATTTGCGAGAGGGTAATAACGGTAATAATAAACAGATTCGTGAAATAATTGACAAAGGATTTTGGATGAGATTACACTTGACATTTTCCAATATATTGTATATACTATTTCCTACTTTATGTATTTTCTTTCCTCTCTTATGTATATTTATCTATGTCAATTACATATTTATGTAAACTGTTAACACTATAATATTCAAGGGAGGTTCATGGTTTTCCTCACACAAAACCTATTCATGTTCTTTCATTATATATATGACCAAATTCATCTCCAAACATTATTTCAATTCTATCTGTTCCACTCTTCTGAATTCAGTAATTCCAAGTGTGTTTGGATAAAATTGTAATTTCAAAAATATTCTAGTTTATCTAGAATATTTGAAAAAAGAAGCATTCTAGTGAAATCGGAAGCGTTTTAGTGTCTATAATATCAAGTTAAAGCAATTAAGGATGCCCTTTTAATGTGTCACAAAATTCGACTCAATGTCTATCGAATTCAACACCAATGTTTTTAAGTTGAAGTTGGAGTTGAATTCGGTAGACTGGAGCTGAAATTTGTAACAAAGTTTGGTCTGAGTCCACCGATCTGAGTCGTATTCAATAGTTTTTTAGGTCTTTAGAATCAGTGGACTTGAGCCGATTTTATAACCAAATCGGCTCGACTCTACCGATTTTAAGTTAAATAAAATGTAGAGAACTTATTTTGAAAGGGGGCGCTTTTGACCATTTTTCTGAGATCTAGGGGATGTCAATAACACTTAAAAGAAGCGCCTTCGAAACTTCACGACCAGAAAGTGTACGACCCATTTGAACTAAGAATCCAGTTTCTACTTTGTGGCAACAACTGTGAATCAACTATTCCAAGCGAAGTTTTCTTACTTACATGGACCGAATACCAATTATTTATCGCTTTCTCAATTTTTTGCTCTTTGTGGAAGTTAATGCCAATCCAACCAAAAACGATAAAAATACCTGTTTGGTGACCCCTGTGTGACTTCCCTTCCTACGTGGTGAATAAGACAAAGAGTCAATTTGGTCTTTTTGTGAAGTGAAAAGATCACAAAACTCGGGATTTAGTATAGAGACATTGATATATGGTATAGGGACATGGCCAAAATATCATATTTTTATATTCGAGGTCTCTTTACCAATTAGAAAATAGACATTATTTTTAGATATTTAAATCGAATAAATTAATGTTTATTTGGATAAAAACTAAGATTAAACTAATACAAATATCGAAGTTTTCTTTTATTTTCATGTCCTTCCTTAGATCTACATATCTTAAAACAAAATCATTTTTTTAACCTAGAAACAACGATCACCTATAGACAACATATTGTATAAATCAACCTTCACTTATAAACACTTCATTCTTATTTACATTTAAGTTGTTTCCGTCTCTCTCTTTCCTATGTAACACATTTGTTATTTAATCCTATTAGTGTGTAATGTTGATGAACATTTCTCTCAAAAAGTAAACATTTCGGCTATCGTGATCACTTTTTTTTTGTCCCCAGAATTTCGGCCACTGTGGTTGAAATATGTTTTAATATTTCAACAATCGTGGTTGAAATATGCCCAAAATTTTGACCAACATTCATATTTCGACAATAATGGTCGAAATTGTGCGCATATTTCGACCATATCGGTCGAAATTTTGGACATATTTTGATTACTTTGTCCGAAATTTTCCTGTTAAATTTTATTTCACCATTTGTTCCGTGTTTTTCGATACAAAAAGAGATTTTTTCTATTAAAATATTTTCTCTTTTTGTGATTAATTTTAAATACTGTATTAAATTAATATTAATATTGTCATTTGAAAGTAAATATATGATGATTTATTTGTTATTAAGAGAAAAATGTCTACTTACCAAATAGACTAATGTCCCTTTACTAATCGTGTCCCAATAAAGTAGAGACATGTCCCTTTTACCATAGACCCAAAACTCCTAGTCTTACTAGGAGAGAGTCACCAAAGGAGTCTCTCAAGAGGTTTAACACTTAATCTATGGATTCTTTCTACATGTGATATGCTCATAAGAAGTCAGAACAGAGCTCCAGTTACTCCCAAGTTAAAAGTGGCAGCATAAAACCCTAGATTTTTTTATTTCTAACTAATCTATGGATTCTTCTTCATCTTCTTCTCCTTCTACTTCGTCTTCACCCACTCAACTCATCCATGTCTTCTGGCACGAAGGCATGCTCAACCATGACACTGGAACTGGTGTCTTCGATACCTTGATGGATCCAGGCTTCCTGGAAATCCTTGAAAAACATCCAGAAAATTCAGATAGGGTAAAAAATATGGTTTCAATCCTTAAAAAAGGCCCAATTTCTCCTTACATCTCTTGGCATTCAGGAAGATTAGCTCTTATCCCTGAATTACTCTCCTTCCACACTCCAGGTAAATCAACTTGAACAATCCATTTGCTTAACCTAAAATTATGTAATCAGTTCATATCAATGGTACCCTAGTTGTTATATTTAAGATATAGAAAGAAAGTTTGCATCTTGATTAATTTGGTTATCTTTCAAAGATTTGGGTTGGTACAATTTCATTTCCCGATTAAGGGGATTTGGGTTCAATGTTGAATTTCATATCATTTACCCTAAGATTGTTTGTTGAATTGGATGACAGAGTACATTAATGAACTTATTGAAGCTGATAAAGCTGGTGGAAAGAAACTTTGTGCTGGAACTATCTTAAGCCCTGGCTCATGGGATGCTTCTCTTCTTGCTGCTGGTACTACCCTAAAAGCCATGAAACACATATTAGATGGAAATGGAAAGATTGCTTACGCGTTAGTTAGGCCTCCTGGTCATCATGCTCAGCCAACTAGAGCTGATGGGTATTGCTTCCTTAATAATGCTGGTTTGGCTATAAATTTGGCTTTGGATTCTGGCTGTGAAAGGGTTGTAGTTATCGATATTGATGTTCATTATGGTAATGGAACAGCGGAAGGATATTATCGTTCGGATAATGTTCTTACTATTTCCCTTCATATGAATCATGGTTCTTGGGGTTCATCTCATCCACAAGATGGATCTATTGATGAACTTGGTGAAGGAAGAGGGCTTGGGTTTAATTTGAATATACCTTTGCCGAATGGGACAGGTGATCGAGGTTACATGTATGCGATGAATGAATTGGTTGCTCCAGCTGTTGAAAAGTTTGAGCCTTCCATGATGGTTTTGGTTGTTGGGCAAGATTCTAGTGCTGTAAGTTTATCTTTCTTTCACCCGTTGTTACTATAATTGAAGTTTATGCGAACCAAGAGTTGAAGGAGAAAACTTGTAGTCCTTTCCAGTGAAAAAAGGTCTAATCTGTTCACGGAGATAGAGAAGGAAGCTTCCTTCATGTATATGCCATGTTACTTGTACATAGAAGTATAGAACCTTATGTAGTGATAGTGGAATATACTAGTCAACTAAGGTAGTGTGCCCTTAACCCGCCTTCACTGACGTACGCATAAGTTCATGTCAAATTCTTCATATAATTATGGTCATTTCACGCATACATATTATATGGCATGTTTTAAAATTCGGTAGATGTGTACACCTCAAGGCAATTTGGTCTGTTTTCATCTTGAGGCATACACATCTATATTCAAAGACATAAACTAGAAGCTTGTTAGACACCTAGGTCTTTATATTATTGTAGGCTTGTAGCATAGTGAAAAGACTATATTACGTTATCTTCCATTTAAATATGTATCACTTTTTTCTTCTAGAAGAATTAGTATACGCCTTCATTCGTCGAAGTGTATGCCTCAAGGCAGCATCTTGCTTTTTGGAGCAAACTGCCTTGAGGCGGAAAAACGTTTTCTCAAACTTAGACAAATAATTACATATTCCCTTATTATTGGAAACAAAAAGAGAAAAGACAAAGAGCTTTAACAAACGAAGAGTTAGGAACCCAGAAACATTAATAATTTCAAACATCCAAGTTCTCATTTACATGGGGAGCTTTCTGATTCAAGTTTCCATTTTGTTTGTGATTTTATGGGGCTAAAATTTGTAGTTACTCAACTCGAGTATGAAAAACTTTTATGTGTATATTTTATATTTGTATCCATGTTATTTGCATTAATGATGACGAAGGAAGGCTGCATTATCTGAAATAAACTCTGAATCCTCTTTTCAGTTCGATCCAAATGGAAGGCAATGTTTGACAATGGAGGGTTATCGAGAAATTGGACGAGTAGTGCGAAGATTGGCTGATAAGTATAGCAACGGAAGAATACTAATTGTCCAAGAAGGTGGATATCATATAACTTATTCAGCTTACTGTCTTCATGCTACATTGGAAGGTACTCTCGGTCTTCCTGTTTCTCTGTTATCTGATCCTGTTGCTTATTATCCTGAAGACGAGGCATTGACGATCAAAGTTGTTGATTCCATCAAGGAATACTGGAAAAGCTCTGCTACATTATTTAATCAAGAGAAGTTAAGAGGTTAGATACTTAATCTCTTTCAGCTAGCTTGAGTTGAATGTGAACTTACATTAGTATATCTTGAAAATCAGAAAGAAGTTCTTTTTTGGTGTATAATTATCAATAGTATCACTCTTTGCCCTCTATTACTTTTAGGCTTAATTCCGTTTTGGCCCCCAATTTGTGACCAACTCGCCGTTTTGGCCCCAGAAGTGCCCACAGTTCGATTTGGCCCCCCAAGGACCAAAATGGAATTATTTCTTTAAAAAAAAGCTAAAAACTTAATATCTTGTCGTCCCCCCTTTTTTCACTCTCTTCTTTTTCATTTGTCTCTCTCTTCTTTTTCAAATAAAGCTTCCATTTCATACTTTTTTTTTTGAGAAATCAACTACGATCTGCGTTAGTCATTACACGGCATTAATACATCATCAAGATGTAAGAAGCACGATAACCGCCTAAGTTAAACCAATAGTTAAAGGGGCCTAAAGCCCAACAAACATATTAAAGAACCTAAAGCCCAACAAACTTATTATTATTTATACCTTTAATAACCAAATTCAATAACCTTGGATTGCACATCTTCTGGTAATCGAATTTGGGACGTCAAGGATTTTGGAGTTTATGTCAACATTGTTCATCACTTGGACAACCAGGTGTGTGGACGGGTGTAAAGTCACACGGTTAGAGGGATCGTTAGGTGGGCAAACGTCGGGCAGGATGGTGTCGGCCAAGGACCCTCCAACGGTCAAGTCATTAACTTAGTTCGATAAAATAAAGTAAATAGATCGAAGATAGAGTTACTAATGACGTTAGTGTCGTTGTAACGTCGGGGTGGCACGACTCGTAGAGTAGCCGGAGCTCGGTTCGACGGAATGATGAGTTGTGGTAGCTTCTGGACTACTTGATCAGCAGAGTGGGCTTCTAGTTATGGAAGAGTAGGATTCTGCTTGCGGAATGGTAGATCTCTGCTTACAGAAGGGTAGATTCCTGCTTACAGAAGGGTAGACTAACGAGGTATGAGAGAAACGAGGACCTCTAGCAAGTTATGATGTGGTTTCGTGGATGTTTCCAGCCGGAACCTTTGCTTTAGACTAGCTTAGATCAGGGGTTCCTCAAAGTAGGTGATTCGTAGCCGGAGTTTAGTAGAGGATGAATAAAACGATCAGAATAAAGTTTCTAGAGCGCTTGGTGATTTTTAGTCAGAATCTGAACCCCTTCCAAGAGTGAGGCTTCCCCTATTTATAGAGTGTAGAGGATAGTAACCGCTCTTGGGGCGCAGGTTTGTTAGATCCGCAATAGTAGGATCGCACTAGACTGCCTCCGTAGTCGTTGATCTCTTGAGAGGGAAGGGTAGCCTTACGATACCCGTTGCCCTAGCCTGTTCGTTGGCAGTAGAAATGGTCCACTACTTCTTTAAAGTAGCGCAAGACTCGGTTTTCTACCATGACTCCAACGTGTAGCAGAATGCTAGGATTGGACTGACTCAATCTCTAACAACTTGGCCACGTGTACGCAAAACTAGCTGGAGTGTGGGTGGATCGTCATGGCAGCCATATCTTGGCATGCCAAGAGCTTGGGCTTGTGTAAGCCTGCTTAGATTTTCTGGGCTTGCGAGGCGTGTTGGGATTTCAGTGGGCTTCCTTGCTAGACCATAGAGGCTACTGAAGGCACTCCTCTCATGTTACACGAGGGTGGGCGCATAAGGAAGGCCCAATGCTATTTTTTGCTAATACTGTTTGTCCCCCACTCTCTGAGTTAGTGAGTGGCTGACTTAGGGAGTAGTTATAGCTGGAACCATTGGAATCGCGTCCAGAGGCTTTGTATCGTTGTTTCGTTTTCCCGTGTGGCACGCCGAAGCGTTTTGACATGAGTCGGATGGAGCGGTACCATAACTGGTGGGTAGCGAGTCAAGGAGACTCGTAATTTAGAGAGAGAGAGAGACGGATGCCAGAGCGTTGGCCACGTTCGGGACGTGGCAAGTCGGGAGGGAGATCGCCCGGTCGACCGGGCTGAAGAGGAACGGCTCGCCGGGCTAGGACGCGTGGGCAGGAGCGTCCTGCCCTTCTAGATGCGCAGGGCAGGAGCGTCTTGCCCTGCTGGGACGCGCAGGACAGCCGCGTCCTGCCCTGTCCCAGGCAGTCTCCCCCTTATATTTTTTTTATCATACATATATATATATATATGTACATACATATACGTATATGTGTATTATGTACGTAAATTTATCAGAGTTACCTGAAGTTCTGCTCCCGAATTCTTGGCTCAAATCAACGAATAAGTTGATTCGGCAGCGCCACAACCGACGGTGTTCATCCGACCTTGATTTTTGGCTTGGTCACGGGTAAGATTGTTCTGCCAAGTTTTGCTTCCTCCGGTGGTTGCTTGCCCATAATATTTTTGAAGGTTGAAGGCGAGCTGTGTGGCGATGAAATGTGTCGGACGACGTGATCCGCTTAAGTCACTTTGGGACTCATGTATAAGGGGATGAGGGGTCTTGGACCCTTGTCATTTGAGTGTGCTTGTTAGAGTGGCCTTTGGAGAGGATTTTCTGGAGAAGAAAGCTTAGAGAGAGAAACTTGAAGATCTTGAGGTAATTTTCGAATTTTTCTTCGGTGGTCTTCGCGTTCTTCGTATGTTGGCAAAAATACTTATATTTCGATCTTTCCCAACAACAATTGTAGCAGTTTTTCCACATTTTGATCTTATGGTAGTGTAGGGTTCCACCAAATTATGTTTCTTGCTTGCCATGTTAGTATAGTGAACTTGACATATGCATGCCAGAAAATGTGTAACGACGGGGTAGAATCATGCTAGGCTTGTAGTAGCCATGTAAACTAGGGTAGAGATTTCTTACCATAACTATGTGGGCTAGGGTAGCTATATGCTTGCCTTGTTTTACTCTTGTAGTAGGCGTAGGATTCAGCCAAATTATGTTCTCTGCATGTCATGTTATTGTAGTGAACTTAACATATCCATGGCAGAAAATGTGTAGTGGCGGGGTAGAATCACGCTAGGCAGAAAATGTGTAACAACAGGGTAAAATCATGTTAGGCTTGTAGTTGCCATGTTAGCTAGGGTGGGACCTTCTACCGCAACCGCGAGGGCTAGGCTAGATCCTTGGTAGGAGTACCTTATTCTTACTCAGACGTGTGCTCCGTAGGATGGACGAACGGGTAGACGACTCTTCTAGTGGGTACGCTGGGGCTTCAACACAAGACGGAGTTAGTTCGCGTATTCCTGTTAGGCGGCCTGTGGTGTTGATAAACCCTCCATCTACTATTACCGACACCTGTTTGAAGAAAATCAGGAAGAAATACAAGAGCACCTAGGTCGTCTGAATTGGTAGACGGTGATATACCAGGTTGGGTTTGCCCTATACGAGCATAGCTTCGAAAGTGGTTTCCGGCTCCCAATCCCTACCTGGGTGTATGACATCGTTGGACGGTTCGAGATTCACCCATCCCAGTTGATGCCCAATGCTTGAAGGGTTCTGCTATATCTCGACCAGTTGGCTGGGTCGGGTAAGATATTGCATGGAGAGGATGTATCTGCATTCGACCTCCTGAAACTTGATAAGGGTCGGTATCAGTTTCGCATCCGAGATGGTAGGACCCATGTGATGACAGGCTTGCCTACCAGCGAGAGGCGATGGTACGAATGATACTTCTTTGCAAAGGGCCCCAGCTTGTTTGATGGGCGTGATGTGTCGTGGATGCCTCTAGGATGGAGACTTGCTAGTGAGTGGTGTTTATTGTTTGCTCGTTGGTGTTCCGTGAGTTTTGTCGTTTCCTGCCTTACATAGGTGATTTTAAAGCGGTATGGGCTTACTTTCCTTGCATTTCGTTGTTTCGTTTTCTTGCCTTTGGTGTTTTTAAAGCAGTATGGGCTTACTTTCCTTCAGAGGACGTTATGCCGAAGAAGAGATATCGTATGTCCGAGGTTGCTGTTGCTAGAGGAGCAGCTGTCGCAGGTACGGCAGTGTCGCCTCCTCATCCTCTACATATCCGTCTCAGGCCTTCTATCGCTTCTTCCCCTTCTGTTGCAAGTGTTGAGCCGCTGCCTATGACCGCGGCTCCCTCGACGGGTAGCAGTAACATTGTGGTGCATTTTGAGGTGCCTTCATCATCGTCAGTGCTTTCCGATCCTTCTTTCGTGCCACAGGTAGTCCCTCACTTGCTCATGGAGAAGGACAGGCCAGGCTTTACGGAGATGGGGTATGGCGGGACCATGGACTGGTCTATGACCCAGGCTTATCGGGTTTGTATTCCTTCTTTCTTACTTAGGTGTGTTCAGCATTCCTCGTATTGATTTGTTATCTAACGTTGTGTTTTTATGTGCTTCCGTTGCAGGCTTTGTCTGGCATGGGTCATGCTAGAGATCTTCAAGACCAACAAATTGTCGAGTGGAAGCAAAAATACTACGCAGAACATCTCCTCGTTGAGGAGAAATCTCGCCTTGCTGAGGAGCAGACTCGTCTTGCCGAGGAGCGAGGTCGTCTTGCTGAAGAGTTCAAAGGCAAGTTGAAGGTGAAAATAGACGAGTTCGATGAAGCGGTTGAAGATCACGGGGTGCGGGTGTTGATACATGCAAGGGGCACGCTTATGCGGGAGTATGTGGCGGGGAGGCATCTTACCGAGTGGGACACGGCTGCCACGATTACGCTTCTTGACCAACAGGAGGCAGAGGATAAGGCGATTGAAGAGGCAGAGAAGGCTCAAGCTAGGGCTAGAGCGTCGGGTAGCCGTGCCCGTTGAGTTGTGCTACCATTGGGCTAGCTTCTTTTACCGAGCGGTAGTTAGATTTACTTTCTTTTATTCGCCCATGGGGCTATGTCAGGACTACTATTGGTTTGCGTTAACCTTATCGTTTGGAAGACTGTAGTATCCTTGGTTGCCCATGGGGCATGTTAGACTCTTTTTATGAGATTGTGTCGAACAATGTTATGTTTTGCTTTAACCATGCTTTAACTACACTTTATTGATGTCTTGTGAATGGCTGATCATTGGGTACAGAAAACCAATACAAAATGTAACAGGTATTGATGTATTAGGACAAAGAGTGGTGCGCCAGGGCAGCCCAGGGCTACTTGGTGTTTGTGATTTCTGGTTTCCCGTTGTTTTGTGGGGGGTCAGGAGAGACATACATCAGGGTAGCAGGATTCATCTGCTGCGCACACTCTTTTAGTCTTTGCTGGAGCGTGTTGAATTAATGTTGTGCCCTCCACTTTGCTTTGTATCGCTCCGACTCGGGCAGGGGTGTGTATGCTAACAAGGAGGAGGCGTTGTGTTGGCATGAAGTGGCAAATTGTCTGTGTGAACTGTCTTGCCGTCTATCGTCCCCCCAGCCTAAGTGTAGAGTTAGTTTGCTCTGGACTTAGGTTGTCATTCTCGTTGGCATTGTAGGATGGGAGAAGGTTGCCTTTTTCCAGCTTGTCCAAATTCCCCATTAGATTGTCGACCGTGTACACTGAAATGAGGGGTGGTCGATGGCGATGCCATCGACCTTCGGAAACTCGAGTTATTAGGTTTTTGAGATGCTAACAAAAAATAGACAAATGAGGTAGAGGTATGTGTTACTCTCCCTAGGGCAAAGTGTTGGACTAGGCTTGTTCTAGTCTTAAGTTGCTATTCTGGTTGACATCGTAGGATGGGGGAAGGGCATCCTTCCCCAGCTTGTCCAAGTATGTCGTTAGATAGCCAACCTGCACACTGAAATGAGGGGTGGTCGATGGCAATGCCATCGACCTTCGGAAACTCGAGTTAGCAACGTTCTGAGACGACAAAGAAAAATTATACAAAGGAGGTAAGGGCATGTGTTACTCTCCCTCAGGTTAAAGGTCAGACTAGGTTTGTTCTGGTCTTAGGTTGTCATCCCTGTTGATGCTGCAAGATGGGAGAAGAGTGTTCTGTTTCCAGCTTGCCCATGTTTACCGTTGGATAGCTTAACCTGTACAGAAAAAGAAGAGGTGGTCGATGGCATTGCCATCGACCCTCCGACGCTCAAGTCAGTAATGATCAGAGGAGGAAGTAAAAAATGGATAGAAGAGATAAGAGTATGTGATAATTCCTGTTCCCTTTCGAGGGGTTAGATTTGTGCATGTTGTGTGCTACCGAGTTATGCTGGAGCTATGGCTACCCTTACGCTCCTTGGTCTAGGAGCTGAGCCAACTTCGCTAGACGCATACGTCCATGCTGGCAGACCAGCTGATCTAATGGGACGCGTGCCACTTTATTTGTTAAGAAGTCTGTCACAGAATGAATGAGAGGGGTAGTCGGTGGCATGGCCGCCGACTCTCTGATGCTTAAGTCAGTACAAGTGTTATTAGAAACAGTAAATAAGGTAAAGAGATAGGGTCTAGAACTGGTACAACTTTAGATGAGTGGCGTTCCAACTGTTGTTAATATTGAGCCCATCTTTTGCTTGGAGCTTGTATGCTCCCTCGCCTATCACCCTGGTGATTAGGTAAGGGCCTTCCAAGTTGGGGGCTAGTTTGCCTGCTTCAGCCTCTCTCGTATTCTGAAAAACCTTTCGGAGCACCCAGTCACCTACTTTGAAGGTACGAGCCTTGATGTTCCTGTTGTAATGACGGGCTACCTTTTGTTGGTATGCTGCATTCACTGCCATGTCTCGAAGCTCGTCGACCGTGTCGAAGTTGTGGTTGAGTTGTTCCCAATTTGACTCTTCCGCAGTCTATTGACAACGTACTGATGGTACTCCAGCTTCCACTAGTATGACCGCTTCGGAACCATAGGCCAGGGAGAAAGGAGTCTCGCCAGTTGGGGTTCTAGCAGTAGTTCGATACGACCAGAGAACCCCTGGCAACTCGTCTGCCCAAGCCCCTTTAGCTTTTTTGAGTCTCTTCTTCATAGTTTTCATGATGGTCTTATTAGAAGACTCTGCTTGTCCGTTAGATTGAGGGTAGCGTGGGGTAGAGAAGCTAAGCTTGATTCCCCATCCCTTGCAGAAGTCTTGGAAATCGAAACTGATGAAATGGGAACCGTTATCTGTAACGATCTCTTTGGGTACCCCGAACTTGCAAATAACATTTTTCCAAATAAAATTCTTTACCTCGCGATCTCTGACCTGGTGGAATGCCTCAGCCTCGATCCACTTGGTGAAGTAGTCTGTCACGGCTAGCATGTAAACTCTCTGCCCTGGAGCAGTGGGCAGTTTTCCCAAAATGACCATACCCCACTTCATGAATGGCCATGGTGAGAGTATGGAGTTGAGTTTTTCTGGAGGTAAATGGGAGGAGTTGGCAAACCTCTGGCAACTATCGCAATTTCTGATGTGATTTATAAAATCTGCTCGCATGGTAGGCCAATAGTAGCCGGCTGTTAGGACTCGACTGGCTAGACTACGACTTCCTGAGTGGTTGCCACATTCTCCTTCATGAAGCTCGGCTAGCACTTATTTGAGATAGGGTCCAGAGTAGGACCTTTTGAGTAATTGACCTTCCAGCATGGTGAACCTAGCTGCCTTTGCTCTTAGTCTACGAGCCTCATTCTTGTCTTTTGGTAGCTCGTCAGTGGTCAAATAACTTATTATTGGTGTCATCCAATTGTCGGTGGAGTCAACACTTGTTACCTCCAGGGCAGGATTTTTCCATGTAGCTGGCCACTGGAGGGTAACTAGTGGGATTGACTGCTCTGACTTGGCTGGAATCGATGAGCCTCGATTGGCTAGGGCATCGGCATGCCCATTCTCCAGTCTGGGTACCTGTGTTATGTTGGCCTCTTTGAAGTCAGCCAACATCTCCTTTACCATGGCTAGGTAGGCAGTCATCCTGGCATCTCTGGTCTGGTATGCTCCTTGCGTCTGATTGACTATCAGGTGGGAGTCTAACTTTATTTCTAGCCTTCGGATACCCATTTCTTTGGCGAGAGCTAGCCCGGCGATCAGTGGTTCGTACTCTGCTTCGTTGTTTGTGGCTTTGAACTCACATCTGACGGCACGCTGGATTTGGTCTCCCTCAGGGGATTGGAGGACTAGCCCTAGCCCGACCCCATTCATGTTGCTGGATCCATCAACTGACATGGTCCATTTAAGCTTTTTCTGCTCTGCAAGACATAATAATTCCTTCTCGGCTTGAATTAGAGTACTAGGTGTGAAGTCGGCTATAAAGTCATCCAACACTTGGGACTTAATCGCAGTACGAGGCTGGTAGGAAATATCATGCTTGCTTAATTCGACTGCCCACTTGGTCAGTTTACCAGATAGTTCTGGTTTGTGAAGTACATTTTTTAATGGAAATGTAGTAACTACGACCATCGGGTGGCACTGAAAATAGGGTCTTAACTTCCTGGCAGTCATTACTAAGGCCAGTGCAAGCTTTTCTTGCTGGCTATAACGGGTCTCTGCATCAAGTAGGGACTTGCTAACATAATAGACGGGTAGTTGCTTACCTTGTTCTTCCCGTACTAATACTGCACTTACTGCTGTTTCAGAGACTGCTAGGTAGACATACAAATGTTCTCCCTCCTGAGGCTTGGATAGCAAAGGTGGAGAAGTTAGGTACTCCTTCAGTTGCTGGAGTGCCTCTTCGCATGCTGGAGTCCATGTAAATTCTTTGGCCTTCTGTAAGGTAGAGAAGAAATGGTGGCATTTTTCAGAGGAACGTGAGATAAAACCACTGAGTGCTGCCACTCGATCAACTAGTTTCTACACATCTTTGATGCATGTGGGAGAAGGTATGTTCATCACAGACTGGATCTGGTCTGGGTTGGCCTCTACTCCTTTGTGAGTCACCATGTAGCCCAAGAACTTCCCTAAAGAAACACCGAAGGAACACTTAGTAGGATTAAGTTTCATATTTTACCTTTCTAGCACGTCGAAAGCCTGCTGGAGATGTTTGAGATGTTCTTCAGCCATGAGACTTGACTAGCATGTCGTCGATGTAGACTTCCATGGTGTCCCCCAGCATGCCTGCAAACGTTTTGTTTACCAGTCTCTGGTAGGTTTCCCCTGCGTTCTTCAACCCGAACGGCATGACTTTGTAGCAGAAGATGCCTCTTTTTGTGATGAAGGCAGTCTTTTCCTGGTCTGCAGGGTGCATCAGTATCTGGTTGTACCCAGAGAATGCGTCCATAAAGCTGAGTAGTTGGTGGCCTGCAGTGGCGTCGACAAGCATGTCGATGTGAGGTAGCGAGAATGAATCCTTGAGACAAGCTTTGTTTAGGTCCGTGAAGTCAATACAAACTCTCCACTTCCCATTTTTCTTCTTCACCACGACTATGTTAGCCAACCAGTCGAGGTAGTTGACTTCTCAAACAGACCCAGCTTCGATCAGCTTCTGAACTTCCTCATTTATTATCATGTTGCGTTTTGGAGCAAATTTGCTACGCTTCTATCTTACTGGAGGGTGGCTAGGATCTACCTGCAATTTATGTACCATTACCTAAGGGTCGATTCCAGTCATGTCAACATGAGACCAGGCAAAGAAATCATGGTGGGTTGTGAGGAACTCGACAAGCTTGCTCCGTAGGGCAGGATCGAGCTTAGAACCAATCTGCACTTTGTGATCCAAGAAGTCTGGGTGGATCTGGACTTCATCTAGCTCCTCCATACTCAGGCAGTCTGGATCGGTGCCACTGAGTTTCTCCTTCTGTAATTGCTATAAGGCTGACTTTGGCGCTTTCATTGCGTTTTTGTAGCAATTCCTTGAGGTGCGATGCTCCCATCTGATCTCTCGGACACCCCAGGGAGTTAGGAACCTGAGTACTTGGTGGAACGTAGATGGTACTGCCCTCATGCTATGGATCCATGGCCTACCAAGTATGATATTATAGGCAGAAGGGCAGTCCAGTACAACGAACACAGTACTAAGGTTGACTCCTCCTGCGAAGACGGGAAGCGTGACTTCTCCCAACGTGTGTTTCTGTTCTCCACTAAAGCCTACCACAACAGTATAGCGTCGACATATGCAAGACTCATCTAAGCCCATACCTTGCAAAGCATTCACGAAAAACACGTTAGTGGATGAACCATTATCTATCAGAATACGCTTAACTAGAACATTTGCAATATTAAGAGAGATAACTAGAGCGTCATGATGAGGGTTGACGAGCCCTGTGGCTTCATTGTCTATGAAGCTTATTGTCTTATTGGTGTAGGCATGAGGAGTAGCTTCATTGTCTCTGGTTCCTTGACTTGGGTGTCTCGATGTGCCAAGGTATTCTTCCCTTTGTCTGTCAATAAGTCGGTAAGGTGGCATCTTTTTCAGCAACTCTGCAACTTCTAGCCTGAGGGCTATGCAATCTGTAGTGTTGTGGTCGTGATCTCCGTGGAACTCGCACCACTTGGTTGTGTCTCTCTTCTCGCTAGGAGTCTTTGTCTTTCCTGGCCATCTTACAGTACTGCCCATGTCCTTCATAACCGCTACTAGTTCGACTGGTTCAATGCTTAGGTTGTATTCTGGAATCCTGGTGCGAACGGGTCCTTGAGGCTTCTCTGCTGGGCGACCTGATGGAGGGTCAACTGGCCTTCTGTTCTCCCTAGGGGGCCACGTCTAGAAGTTGAGTAGGGCACCCCTGGTCTGCTATCTGTTCTCCGATCTGGTCGTCTATAGCGACGGTCCCTGTTCCTGTCATCATAAGAATAATATTTGCTTCGGTGGGCTTCGTCTTCCTCCCACCGAATTTCTACCCAAGCGCGAGCCAGGGCATCCTCCATGGTAGTGCAATTGAATTTGGTTAGCTCCTTGTACAACTCTCTCCTTCTGGTAATAAGCCTTTTCTGAATGCATCAACGACAGTCTCTTGGTTGCAATAGGGAATCGACACATTCTCTCGGTTGAACCTCCCCACGTAGTCTCTGAGTGCCTCGCCCCTTCTCTGGTGGACTCGGTAGAGATCGCCAGATAGCTTTTCTAGTTTTTTGCTACTGGCGAACTGCTCTACGAATGTGTCTGTGAGCAAAAGAGGCGATCGAATTGTTGGGCAGATTTGTGTACCACTGCAAGGCTGGACCGACGAGGATTGAACCGAAACTCTTGCACATACACGCCTCCCTGAGATGTCTGGGTATTGCAGCGGTGAACATCCTCTGCTTATATGATACTAGGGGTGGGAATCGGGCGGGTACGGGTGCCCACGGGTAGTCAACTAGCGGGCTCGGGCAGTCGGGTTAATCGGGCGGGCAAAACTTTGAAATCCACTGATCAAAGCCCGCCCAAGCCCGGATTAAAGACGGGTAGGTCGGGTTTCGGGCATAAGTAATATTTAATACAAAAAAAAAAAATTACTTTTTCACAAGTTACTAGTATCCTTTTGCCTTCAATTTATCTTGACCACTTTTACAAAAGCTGAACCTTTTATAAGTAATTACATCATCATGAAATAAAATGAGGCTAATTCACTTGAATTCACAACAATGAAACTTCATAACCATCAACCTTGATTTTCTGAACACTTCAAGCAGATATGGTCCTGAACCTCTATTGCTTGCCTTCCAAAATTAACAAAACAAATAAGCCAACTTCAAACCTCTATTGCTTGCCTTCCAAAACAGAAATTGATATGGTCCTGAAGAAGAATACCCATATAGTATTCAGAACATATCTATACCTTGATACCTTCAAAGGTTAAAGTCCAGCAGTAGGCAAGACAAATGTACGAGGCATTGCATCTTCATTAACTACATAAACTATTAACATATCACCTATCTACAAGCCCAAACCATGATCAAAAGTCCTTGTAACACATGATATTTCTGGGCAGCGGAAAACACCAACAGTTGCCTTACAAAAAAGCACAAAAAAATTGATTCCCTACATGATGACAAGATAACTATTTTAGAAGAAAGAATCAACAAAAAGAGAAAAGACCGAGCATAATTTACTTACCAAGAATCAATTGGCAATACTAGCCCCAACATTAGGAACAACTACAGTAGGGACAGCAACTCCACCAGGACCACCAGCAGGTTCTTCAACAGTAAATCCATCATCAAGGGGATCGAAATTTTTCAATAAATTTGTGTACTTGATTTCCACCAGTCTTTCAAAATCACACAACACTCTAACATATCAGGAGTTAAGCAACTCCTATAATCACCAAGAATTCTCTTACCACACGAAAAAGCAGACTACGAAGCCACAGTAGATACAGGAACAGAGAGAACATCTCTACCAATAGATGACAATACTGGATACCTCTTTTCATTCTCCGACCACCAAGCTAAGATATTAAAATTGTCCACATTATCAACAATAGGTTCTGGTTCTGATCTATACCTTGAGAGTTCTTCAGAGGCAGCAGCAATAGGATCTCTTCTTCCTCGACCAACACTCCTCCAAAAAGCCCCACGACCAGAAGTGACATCACAGACAACAGAACTAGATATAACAACAGGCACAGTGGCAGTACTAGGCACAGAGATACTCATAGCATGAGTATATTCAGAAAATAACTGTTGCAATTTATAATCTATTAAACTCGATTGTGAAACAGAACACATGATACTGTGAGTGGAAGATTCAAAAGGATACTCTAGCTCTTCCAACGCCAACTTCACTTTTCTCTTGACCCTTGGGTCTAAAACACAAGATATCCCAAATAGAAGAGGTGTTTCTCCCCAATACTTAACAAACTTTGATTCCATTGCGTCAATGATTTCACCAAACAAAGGATCATTCCTATTATCTTTGAAAACAAACCCAATATCCAACAAATACTCGAGCACGTGATTTGATGTAACGTAAGAAACACTGGAGAAAAAGTTGGTTGCTTCATAAAATGGTTTTAAAAACTTGCAAAGAAGCACAGCAAACTTCCAATCATCTTCAGTTATAACACATGGACATGCTCTATCATATAAGAAAAGAGTAATAACATTTTTG
>BEHA01001029.1:143561-178700 GCA_002897215.1 Eschscholzia californica subsp. californica | reverse complement strand
TCTAGGTTAGGGGCCATACTAGAATCCATGTCTGCTTGATTTACTTTCTCGCGCGCATTTACTTACTTATTTACGCTTTATGTCGTGGATGTTAGTTAGGCTAAATAGTTCACTATAACAAACGCCAGACCAGCGTAAAAGTCCCCAAAACGTAATCTTGAGTAATCGCCTATCCAGATTAAGACACTCGTTGCGCCCTTGTTCGAGGAAGGTGGGTCGGCCTTCGCAGAGTACCTCCTCTACCTTGGGACAATGCGGGTAGGTATATAGAAGAGGCCTACACGTCTAAATGGTTCTACTCAACGAGATCAGCAAGAGAGTCTTGGATACTCGAGGCAAAAGGATAGATTAGTCATTCATTAATGAAATCTATCAACCAAGAGTCATAAGGTATGATCAGTGAAGTAGTTCACTCACCCGGAACGACGGAGTCAAAGGGTAGGGCCTTCGTCCGCTTTACTCCGAAGAACTGAGATCTTGGAATCACTTATTCAATCGGGGACGATTTTTATTGAATAATGTGGGAAAACTAATGTTTTTCAAAAACGATAACGAGTTTTAAAACTTTGTCATTTCTTTATGTAGAATTAAGATGACACACGAAAACGGTTTCAACTTTAAAATCACACCTAAGGGAGGTGTTGATCCACTTCCTAGAATGGAAGAATGAATCCGAGAATAGTTCTCAGATTCAAAAGGAAAGCTTACTAGAATACCCAATCCCAATGTTGACTCATACCGAAGAAGGTCAAAAGCCATTTGCAAGCAATCGTATAACATTCTCTTTGGAAGAGTAATGGATGCTAGCATAAACATTAAGACAATTTGAGGAAGAAATTCCCACAGAAATCATAAATGGAGAGGTACGAGACCTCCACGGCAATCTGAAAGTCACCTTAACGGAAGACAACAGAATACATCTATCACCCAATTCAATATCGATTGAACAAAGATAGATAAAACCTTAGATGAGTCACTCAGGTTGTTACGAACAAACTGAGCAGAACATACGGGAATATCCAATCTNNNCATACGGGAATATCCAGTCTAAGAAAGGTTCTTAAGATTTGGTACAAAGAATCTAAGAAATAGATTCAAAAGGGCAAAAGGATCAGTCAAGTGAGACAAACATTTGATCAAAGAAAAGCAGCTACCGAATCAAGAGTATTTCTCATTACTGTGAATGTTTCTGAACAATGGCTAGACCATTTAAAAGGAAACTACCTTTAGCACCTGGAGGACAAAAGGAATGGAATTATGAATTCCGATTCCGTATCCTTGTTAACAAAGTTAAAAACAAGTATCGTAAAATTTCTTCATCAGGTATTTTATACCGGATGTACGGCTCGGTAAAGCTCAAGGAAATCACATACTTGACTAAAAGAAGTAAAGATATAAGAGGGAGCAGAAGCAGTAATGCTAAGGATGGTGAAAGGGATCAAAGTCTTCTTTTAGACACTGATCTAGCTTAGAACTTAATAGTGATTATTTTGTATTCTAGAAACGTCTGATGTTTTAAACCAGTGGTAAAATTAACTAAAAGTTAACATTGATAATGGCTAAAATCAAGAGATTCAAACTCATTAAACTTCAGCATTTCAATTAGGTCTTAAGGACTAATTGACAAAGTCGCCCTTTTTCAAAAGGCATAGAGACTAGTAATCTATTAGGACTCATACGGTGTTATGCTGGCCTATAAGTTTACTTGCAGAAGCAAACGAGAGAAACTTCAATACGTACTCTGACAACTTCATGAAGTATAGAAACGTACAAATCATAAAGTGTAAGTCGGAATATTTGAAAGGTTCAAACAAAGTACAAACCGAAGCAAAGAATCACTTTGACAAGAGAGTTTAAGCCGTCCGATTAGATTGGAGTGGTGAAAACTTGAGTCAAACACTTGATAACCATCAAAGGAGTTGAGAAACCGTTTCCCAACTCGCTCCATGGAACACATCTGAGGGATGGTGGATTCAGTGGGAGTAATCGAACATTGCTATGCATAATTCGATCAAAGATGGGTTTAAGCCAGTCTTCCGAATATTTTGGGACATATTCTAGAAACCATTGTTTTCACACTTACCAAAGTCCGTCTAACAACTAAGCTTTTAAAAGCATTACAAAAATTAGCTAAAGTCTGACGCAATTTCTTTAGAAGAAATTTGGGCTTTTTCCACAAGCAATCAAGGGAACAAAGTGTTTGTTGCTCATGATAGTATTCTTATAGTAATTAGCGCACCTAGTAATCTGGGTGAAAAGTACTAATTATTACAAGAATAAGTGGGAGAAAAGTACAAGTCGATTTAATTCGATCATGAGAAAAATCATGAAGGGTCATGAAGAACAATCATGAAACTTGTGCAAGACGATTAAATTCAACCAAGAGCAACAAACTGCGGCTCCTCGGAAAAGGAAAGGTTAAAGATATGATCTTGTAAACTCACCGCACAAAAGCGAATGTCATTCGCAGGAGAACTCTCAAAGCGAGTGAAAGTGTCTCTAAAAGAATATCTCAAAGTAGTTGAGATAATTCTAAATTGTTGTTCACAAGCCCTGAAAGGTCAAAATAAAATCTTAAAACCTCAGAAAATAAAGGTTATTTCTGAAGAGATAAAAGACCAGCGCAGAAACGGAAACTGACTCTAGATTTTGGCTAGAAGCCAAAATCATCGTGGAATCCATATCTCATCAAGACATGAAGCTTGATAATTTAAGTCAACAGAAGACCTAAATTGGTTTTCCAAAGTAGAAAACTGAGGAGGATGGAAACATTCATGTTTCCCGAAACTAGACAAGAAGAATAAGATTCTTCCAATCAAGTTATGTCCATAGGCATGCTTCAGAAATCTATCGACGGATTAAAAGCACGCAAGAGTTAGAATCTTCGATTCAAAAAGGCTATCAAAGAAGTTTGATTCCTGAGGAATGAAGATAATCTTGAATCACGAGTTTCAAGAAGGTAAGTGGGAGAAACAAACCTTCCGGGTCCGTATGCTGAGTACATACAAAAGATTGAGTACGACATAAGATGTTGTGTAACAGTGAACACACTGACTCAATAAAAGGACCACACACAAGGATGAAATGCCATTTTGGGCATCTGAAGATCTATAAGCATAGATCAAAAGGATGATAGGATTGGAGAGACTCAGTACGCTGAGATGTTTGAGATCCGAAACAGAAAATCTAAGACTCGGAAAGTCTAAAAGAATTTCGACCCAAAACTCATGACTAAGAGCGTTGCTAAATCGGAGTTTGAAAAGACACCAATGTAGCAAACAAGCATGAGAGAGAGATTTATGTTCGAATACATAAAGTCAATCATATTGGATATGATTAGCATTTGAATATCCAAATTCGGATTTGAAAACCGAAACACTACTTAGAAACATCCTAGAAGGCTAAAGGATGAAGTAGTACAAAAGTTGAACATGTCATCGTAGCAAACTTCCAGACATGGAAGGAAAGTAGGCTAAAAGTGTTTTAAGCCGGGAACTGTTGCAAATACTACATAAAGAATTAAAAGCCTTAACTCTAGTAAAAGTTACTAGAAATTATCAAGGTTGAAGATAACGGTCTTCAAATTAATTGATAATTAGCAAAGTTTAAACGGATTACATCCGTAGTCAAACTAAACTGTCACCTAAGACAAAGTATGAGAGTCATACACGAGTCTAAGGCATGAGGTATAATTTTAAACCTCGACAAGTAAAACTGAGTGGGTAAAAAGAGTTTTACGGAAGAGGCTCAGATTTACAACTCTCGTTATCAGAAATAATAGAGTTATTTCACAAGTCGTCTAAATTTGGTTTAGTGTTTAAACGACAGTCCATTGATGATAAAACATTCCGAATAGGTTTGTCAGATACGTGATCTGATGAATGAAACCCTATTAGGTGAACTTGGAATATTTATTATCAAATCCCTGGTCCAGGTCATTGCATGGACAACAATGACTCACGAAGACTAGCACGAGAGTTGATGGGATAGCGCAGTTTCATGGGCTATAGGAATAGTATATTCTATTCGACTACGTGGGTGTGTAAAAGGTTTATACACTGGATAACCCTCAAATGAGAAGTACATCACTCGTGATGAACGTCAATACTTCACATAAAGACAATTGGAGAGATTCCTCAAAACATGAGTGCTCCACTCATCTTATGAAAGGAATGTCCGACTTTGGTTCCGTCAAACGCCGCGCCGTAAAAGGAGGTTATAAAGACGGATACTGGGAAGGACAGGATAGACATGAAGTTAAGTGGGAGCGCAAGAATGGATTGTGTCAACCTAATCACATTAGGTACAAAGTGTCTCAAGGCCACTTGATGAGTAGCAACTGAAAATACGTGGCCACGCTCAAACGGATTAGGAGTTAATCGTTTGTATTTTACAGTTGTACTCGGATATCATGAAAGTCTGAATGACGTGACGTATCAGATGGGATACTAAATTGACACGGGAATCGAGGCATTGCACTTGTTCTAAGTCCAAGTGGGAGTCTGAAGGAGTTGAAGGAGATGTCCTTCGACCAAGATGGCAATGCGAGCAATATGTCGGCTAGGACAATTGATTAAGAAGATCATCAAGTCCGATTGATTTAGGGGTCGTAGCGTTTAGCTAGAAACCAACTACGATCGTCGAATTACGAAGTAATTCGCGGCTAACTTCGATCGGATCCTACATCGGGTTACACATAAGAATGGGTATTTAATCGGATGATATGACTAGTGGGAGTGTGATATAACATTGGGAATGTCTCATAAACATATCTCACAGGCCTAAATAGAATTTGGGCAAAAGATAGCAAAAAGACCCGAAATAAGGGTTTTGGGCCTAGGCCGATTCGGGCATTTTTAGGGTTCGGATTGTGCTGATTTTTGGAAGGACCTTTCCTTATGTTATGAAAATTAAATATGCCAATTTTGGCTGGGTTTGGACGTCATATCCTTAGGGAATTGAGAAAATATCAACTAGTTGCTATTTTCGACTATTTCCCTAAATCTTATTCTAAAGGGTGTTTTAGGAAACCTAAAAGGAGGTGGATTCTTATTAGGGTTCTATATAAACACTCTTAGGGAGAAGAATAAGGTGTGGAATTTCTCTCTAAGCTTTCTTACTCTACCACATCAAGTAGAGAGGAGAAAGTGAGCTAATTCCCAAGCTATCTTCTAGTCAAGCAAGAAGAAGGTCTTCTTATTATCAAACCACCATTGGAGTGCTAGCGAGCTTTCAAGGAGGGAGATTAAATATACTATTCGATGTCCCAAGTAGAGGAGCTACGTTTGAAGCTCTTGGTCTTCTTTAATCAATTCAACTAGTTCGAGAGAAAAACGATTAAGGTAATCTACTATCTCCATTAGTTTAATTACTAGTTTTGCATGATGATCTTGAGGATACTAGTGTTAGACATTAGATGTCGTTATCCGCTATAAACACTAGTATAAGGGTTTAATTCCCAACAGAAAGTCACACGGTTAGGGAGATCGTTAGGTGGGCACCAGCAATTAAGCTTTGAGTCTTCCAATAGACGGGTCAACAGGCAGAAGGTCAGATCTGGTAGTCGGATAGCTGGGTAGGCGAACGTTCGAGCAGGAAACAGCTACTAGTTGGAAAACTTCAGGGTAGGAAATGGTTGCTGACAGACCTGCACAAGAGAAACGGAACCGTGAACTATAAGGGCACCGGTGATGGTGTCGTCTAAGGACCCTCCGATGGTTAAGTCAGTAACTTAGTTCAATAATATAAGATGAATAGAACGGAGATAGACTTACTAATGATATCAGTGTGGTTGTAGCGTTAGAGGTGGCACGACTCGTAGAGTGGTCGGAGCTCGATTCTACGGAGTGATGAGTCGGGGTAGCTTCTGGACTACTTGGTCGGCAGAGTCGACTTCGAGTTATGGAAGAGTAGACTCTTGGTAATGGCAGAGTAGACTCCTGGCTATGGCGGAGTAGACTCCTGGTTATGGAAGGACAGACTAGCAAGATATAAAAAGAACAGAGCATCTAGCAAGATCAGATGAGGTATAGTAGACACTTCTAGCCGGAACCTCCTCCTTAGACTAGCTTAGATAAGAGATCATTGGAGTATGTGACTTCTAGTCGGAGCTTTCTGGTGGAAGTAGATAGATAGGAGATGATCAGAGTAAATGACTTCTAGAGTGCTTAAGTAAAGAGTGGGTAAGTAATTTCGAGTGAGCGTCTGATGTCCTTTCCAAGAGTGAGGCTTCCTCTATTTATAGAGTTTAGGGGAGAGTAACTACTCTTACAGCGCAGGTTTGTCAGATCCGCAATAGAAGGATCCCTCTAAAATGCCTTTGTAGCAGTTGATCTTTTGAGGGGGTAGCGTAGCCCTACGATGCACGCCACTTAAGTCTGCTCGTTACCAGTAGAAGTGGTCTACTACTCCTTTAAAGTAGCGCAAGATTCGGTCTTCTACTATGACTCCAACGTGTAGTGAAATGCTAGGATTTGACTGACTCAATCTCAAACAGTCCGACCACGTAGGCGCACCACTAACTAGAGTGCGAGTTGGCTATCATGGCAGACCATGTCTTTGCATGGCAGAAGCATGGGCTTGAGCAAGCACGCAAGTCTTTCTAGGCTTACGAGGCACGTTGGACTTGCCAGGTAAAGGGCTTCCAGTGGGCTTCCTTGTTAGGCCACCAAGGCTTCTGAAGGCACACCTCTCATGTCGTGCGAGGGTAGATGCATAAGGAAGGCCCAGTGTTATTTTCGCTTACGTTAGGCCCACGTACGATTTTTTGCCAATACAGTTTGTCCCCACTCCCTGAGTTAGCGAGCGGCTGACTGAGGGAGTAGTTGTAGTTCGCAACAATTGAAGCGAGCCTAGAACCCTTGTATTTCCCCTTGTTTCCCCATGCGTTAGTTGTAGACGGTAAAATGTGTACGGGTCGAAAAGTCCAACAGTCAACGGGTTGACGGTCAGAAGTCTTGTCGGATCGGGTCGGATGCTTCGGGGACCGGCTGCTTAAAGAACCTGCACACAAAAACAGAGAAAGATCGTGAAGCCTCTGAGACACCGGGATGGTGCCGGCCTAAGGTGGCTCCGACGGTCAAGTCAGATACTCGATCAAATATAAATAGGAAAGTCAAAGTATGCGATAGGAGGGTAACCGTCGTCGGAGTACTTAGGTGTCGTGGCTCGTAGAGTTGTCGCGACAGATCTCCACGGTACTGTAATGAAGAGGGTGATGAAAATGATATTGTGATGATAGCCTGCTGATGGTAAGAGGGTTTTGCGATAGGTTGTTGGTCGTAAGTAGATCACGTGGCAAGGGGGTGGTCGTATAAGAACGGTGTCGATACAACCAGCTCGCTACTGCTGGATGAGAGATGGATCGGACCCGAAGGTTATATGATTGCGGCAAGGTGGTGATGGTACGAAGACGACCAACTAGTTACTGTTAAATAAGAGACGGATTGGATCCGAGGGTTATGTGATGCAGTAAGGTGGTGGGCCTATGAAGATGGTGTTGATACGACCAGCTAGTTATTGTTGGATGAGGAACTATCAAGCTCTTATAATCCCAACTTCTAAGTCAGTAAGTCAGAGACTTTGGGAGAATGGGAAACTTTTGGAGAGGTTTATTCGAGAGAATGTTAGAGAGAAGATAGAGTGGGACTGCTTGAGTATTGTTGTCGAGTATTGGATGCCATAGTCTGAATGGAGCATCTTCTATTTATAGTGGTAGGGGGGTCGTCTTGATGACGACCAGCTAGTAACCGACGTAGTTATTCCGTGACGTTACTCTTGGGAGACACGTTAAAGGATAGGGGATCTAATGTATCGACCATCAGATGAGTTTTTGAATGTCTTGAGGGACGACCAAGATGTTAGCGCGTGTGCGATAAGCTATTGGCCGGTAACGTCCGTCTTTAAGTGGTAGATATGGGATATTTAACACCAGTGTGGTTACGGAATGCACAATAATCCTCTGGTCGTAAGATAGCTTAATACTGCAGGTGGCTATCGCGTGACACGTGTCAGATATGCTTAGTGTCAAGCGGGTATGGATTCGCCGGCCAGAGTAACGACTTGGACCATTATCGGGCCTTGTGATCAGGCCTCGCGGATTTTATCCTAAGGAAGCAGTTGTTCCATTATTTTACAGGCACATCGTTGGGCGAATATTTGCCCATACAGTAGCCATGGGCATTTTGAGAAGCAGTGACGAAGGGGCCACAGATGTTCGAGTCAACGAGGCCCGCATTTCAAAGGAGCGACGGATGGTAGAGCATCCGACAATGCTCGGGATGTGGCATCGCGAGGCGGGTAAGACGCCTTTGCTGATAGGGGCAAAGAGGAACGCCCTGCACGGCTCGTGGCTGGACCGGAACGATCAAGCAGGGTAGGAACGCCATATGCCTTGCCTGGAAGCTTCGGGGCAAGAGCGTCTTACCCCGCCCTAGGCAGGTTTTTTTTTTAATATATATATGTATTAGTGTTGTGTACGTTTGTACACTTGTCGGGCTTACCTGAAATTTTGCTTCCGATTCTTGTCTTCGTTAGATTAGTAGATTTATTAGCGCTACAGCCATCATCATTTATCAGACTTCATTTTCGCGAGATTACTCCGTCAAGTTACGCTTCTTCCCGTGACATATTGTCCATAACATTTTTGAAGGTTGTAAACGAGTCGTGTGGCGACAAGATGTGTTGGACAATGTGGTCTGTTTAATTAACTTTGCCACCCATATATAATAGGGTGAGGGGTATTTGACCCTTGTTGATTGCAAGTGGTTGTTGGAGTGATCTTTGGGGAAGCATTTGGAGAGGATTTTCAGGAAGGAAGTTTGGAGAGAGAAACTTTCACCAGCGCGCTCCCGCGCATTTGGAAGCTTTGAGAGAGGACTTTCAGGAAGCGTTGAACGCCCAGCGCTCCTGCGCGCGTGCACGGGATCGCGCCACGTGCGCGCTCGCTAACCATTCAAGGAACGACCTGCGCGTTCCCGTGTCGATGTGCGGTCAGCCCTCCTTCGTCTTGTTTATGTTTATTTTGCTCCGGGAGTCTCCCACTCCGCTTCCGCGTATGTCTCGGATATGTCAAGGGTCCTTGGGACACCTAGGTTCTTAGCGTATCCGGGGTTTACAGCAATCAAATGTATTTGTGCAAGGGACCTCCTTGGCGGGAAGGAGGTGGGTGACACCCCTTTGGTTGGACCCTATAAAAGGGGTGAAGTTCATTATTTTACTTACCATTTGAAGCTTGAAGATGGAGATTTTAGGGATTCTCCACGTGTGATCAGGTATTTTTCTCTCTCCTACTTGGTTTTATTGAGTTCTTACTTGTGATTTTAGTTATTCTTGAACTATTCTTCACTCGATATTGAATATTCATTGTGTTTGATCCTCATAGTTAGTTTCCTTATTTGTCGGAATATGTTTTTGAGATTGCGTACCTTGAGTTAGTTATTGCTAGGCTTGTCACCTCGAGTGAGTTATCGCTAGCTAGGCTTGATACCTTGAGTGATTCACTGCTAGGCTTAATACCTTGAGTGGTTCACGGCTAGGCTAGATACCTCGAGCGAGTTGTTGTTATGCTCGATACTTTGAGTGAGTTACTGCTAGGCTTTATACCTTGAGCGAGCTACTGTTAGGATCAATACCTTGAGTGAATTATCGCTGGGCTGGGTTGATTAAATGCACACTCCAAGCTAGTTATTGCTTAATTCCTTAGCTTCACGACCTTTGTCGCGTTTTAACCTTAGTTGTTGTAGGGTCTGAAACCTTGTCCATTTTCCCTACAGACTTTGCCTTTCGAGATGAGTCACCATCAGCAAGGTAGTTCCTCTAGACCGACTCATGCACCTGGGCCTTCTGAATTCCGGCGAAAGATGGTGCAAAAACGCGCATCCTTGAAACGCTTGTCTGAAAACCCGATTTCATCCATCACGGAGCTCGGACTACAGAATATACGATTCATGTTAAATCTTCCTGATTCTATAGAACTCGGGCTTCCGCAACCCAACGAACTAGTTGATGAGGAACATGAGGGTTGGACCACGTTTTACATTATTCCTTTCTTCATGGGGGCTAGGTTCCACATCCCCCGCTTGGTTCATGGAGTTTTTAACCACTACGAGATGGATCCTTCGCAACTCATGGCTGGCTCGTGGAGGCTTTTGCTATGCTTGGAGGTGTTGGCCTACCTATAAGACATAAATCTTTCGGCTAGCGATGTTATCCGTTTCTATTACTTGACGAGTCACTTTAGGGACCATGGTCAGTATAACTTCAAGTTGCGAAAACCTGGTGCTACTTAATCACTGATTTGTCGGCTACCGACTGAAAGTGGAAAACCAATTACTTTCTTGCGCGCGGCGACCTAGTGTTCGGTGACCGAGGGGTAGGTCGGATTCCTTCCCATTGGCAAGACGCGCGTAAGTATGTTATTGTTTGTTTTGAGTACCTCATGTATTGTTGTGTGTTGTTGCCTAAGCTTGTATCGTCTCCTTAACAGATTGTATGTTCAACAACAAGAACGTTGCGAAGCTTCCTGGTTAGAAGGAGAGGATCTCCAAGTTGCTCGAGTGTCGTGAGCCGGAGAGGAGTAGTGCCTACCTTCTGACCCATTCCCTTATCTCAGGTACTCCTTTGTGGGATTTCGTCCCTTGTAGATCTTTGACTAGTCGTCTTCCTCCTCCCGCAGCGTCTAGATACGGGGTGAGATTGAATATTACCGAGAGACGTTTGGTGTGCCGATCCTATGCTCACCTCCTCCGGCGAGTACAGAGTCTTTTGCATCGTCGCAAATGGTGGGTTCCGACTACACCCCTGCTCCCTATGCGGATATCCGGAAGGGTGGCCAAAGGAAGGGATCCAAGGCGGGTACCGGTTCGAGTTTCCTTCCACCTTCTTCTTCGACTGCTCCTACCACCGAGGAGGCCCCAGTCTCACTGCTCTTTTTCGGACAAGCAATTATTGTCTTCGTAGTTAAATGACACCAATATTCGTTGTAGACTTAATCCAGGAATAAAATTCGTACATGAATAAGTACTGGATAAATACTTGAGATTTCGTTTCTAGAATTTTTGTTTACATCTTAGAAGGATAAGTGCAGGACTTTGTTCCTTCTAAATAAGATTGAAGAGTGTTACATTGAACTAGTTGTTGTCGAATGAAGCAATGTTCGTCATTCGGGTTAGGTGTTTGGTGACTTTAATTGACTGGTGGGCAGGTGAGGGTTGCTTAACCCGTTATGTCTTTCCGTCTCTTCATAGTCTTCTCCTAGCCTCCTCATGCCCCCCAAGTCGAATTGTGGAGCCTCTCTGGTGGTTTGGACTTTGACTCTGACGTCTAACCTCTTATTATTTTTGCTACTTCATTGACCGTCTTGGAGACAGTTGTTGTCATCACACGCAAGTACCTAAGAAGATTAGATCTTTTAGGTTAGGGGTCATACTAGGATCATCTAAAGTTGTACCAGTTCTCTCTCTACAACCCTTCTTCGAAATTCAACAAAACTTATCGATTCCACCATTTCTTGTTCAAAATTTTTGGATAAAATCATTGTAATTGAGTGTAAATCTTGAAGCATCTTGAATCTTTCAACTTTTCTAGGTTTCACTCTCAAATCTCTTCTTATTCTTCACCGAAAATTTGGGGATAACTTTTGCTAGGTTAGGGTTTCCATAATTATTGAGGTAAGTTCATCTTGGCTAGGGTTTTCAGAAATTTCATCTGCATTGTTACTTTGTTTTATGTTATGTGTTGTTTTGTTTGATTTTGTATATGTTTTTTTATTGATTTATGTATTGTTCATCTTGCTATGGTTTTAGTTTGTTTCAACTTTATGATTACATTGCATCTTATGTTTTGGTTGTTTGTGAATTTTTATATGTTAAATTCATCTTATGTGTTGTTGATTTTTCAATTTTCGCTGGGGTTTTATCTTAATCTTATGGATTGGTTACTTTGTTTAACAATGTTCACAATGTGTTTGTTAATAGTTCTCAATCAATTGAAGTATTGCTTATGTTTGTTGAAGTTTGTTCTTACTTCACTTAATTATTATGGCCATTTATCTTCTGTATTATTTGTTTATTCTTTCTTTATCTTCATTATTATGGTCATTTATCTTATGTTTATATTTTTTAATGTTGTGTCAATTTATCTTATGTATTGAATACCAATAAGAAGCATACCGTTTTATCACGTTAAAGTTGTAAACCACATAAAGAAAAATGCATACTTGAACACTTAAAGAATCACCTTAATTCATTCATACATTACATGGTGTGTTTGTCGATATATGACATAAGTTTTAGGAACTTAAAATTGCAAGTTAAACACTCAAAGAAATGTGTTGGATCAACTCTCTCGGATTGAAATTATTATTATTTGATACAATGGTGTGAATCCTTGATAAATCTTCAATTGTATTACATGTATTTTTTTTAGGTTGTTCTTTAAAATTGACTTATTAAAAGTTTGTGGTAGTTTATGTTGTATTGAGAGATTGGATTATTAAAAGTGCATATGTGGTAGAATTTAGTAATATCAATTTCAATAATAGAAATCTTGTTACTTGTCTTGTTCATAAGAAAAAAATTGATTGGCAGTGTGAGTCTAGACTGTTGCAGTGTGAGTCTATACTGCTGCAGTGTGAGTCTAAACTGTTGCACTGTGAGTCTACTATTGCAGTGTGAGTTTTTTTCGTTATGTTCTTATGTAGGATAAAGGTCCCATGAGAATATATAATCACGATCATCAATTGAAGTCGGGTTCACCCATCCGAAACATAGTGGTTGGAACATCACCATCGAGATAGAGTAGTTCATGGGTTGTGAGTTAGGTTAGACCTTGGGTGCATCGTAAGATGTTTGTACAAGAGTTTAAACCATTCCAGTTAATGATGTATGCGAAGAACAAACAATTATTATGATTATTAGTTCCATAATTTATGTAACCTACTATGGTTTTTCAAACTTAATACTAATGTAATAGTTTGAAAACAATAATAAAAATAATTAGTTAGTCCATTTGACTATATTATTGTATGTTGGAACCACATTACTACAATGTAAAGAGAAACTCAATCATATATTAGATACTTCTCGACAGAATCCAGACATGTCTAGACATTGTCAAGACAGAGTTTATACTGAGTCTATACATGCCTGTTAGCATTGTAACTTTCTCTAAATGATTAGAAATTGAAGAAATCTTAGTCAATCGATGAGGAACCTTAAAGCTTTGTATTTTTAGTAGAAAAACTAGAAAATTGGGAGGAAGAATGAGAAACTTAGGTTCAAAGGGAGGGAACAGTTTGGTTTTGGATTTGGGAAAGAAAAATTCAAAGTCCAGATTTTCTAGACTCGATTTTCATAAAGGGGCAATTACGATATAAAATAAAAAATAAGGTTACTTTTGTAATTTTTCCAAAATTAAGGTCATTAGATCAAAGTTAGACTTGGGGTGGGTCATTTGACCTAATTATTTCCCTCGCATTTATCTTGCTGTCCCTTTCCTAAAGAATAAAGATGACCTACGCCGTCTAGTAGTATCAGCTTCCCTAGATTAACCCTCTCTTTTCTAGAGATTACCAACAATAAATCGAACCACCAATTTCCAAGCGAGAATTGACACGTACTGCCACGTATATGCCAGTGATCTACTCGGACACGGTTTCTAATACCGTGTTTATGCGTTTCGGGTCTAAACTTTAAATTACGAATATACCCTTATTGCTCCAATAAGATAATAGATTAATAGAAGCGTGTGCCTTCATCACTAAGCAACCCATTCATGGAATATTATCCGGTACAGATTCTTACTTTTATCCTCACCGTATATTCCAATACTAAGTCAACCAAGAGATTCTTATCATGAATCAATGACAAAAAATCCGTTTCAGGATTGCTTAGATATATTGCGAAATATGGAATCATGACTTATATCTTCTTGTGACCGTTCGATGAAAAGGGTTTATCACTCTTAATCTTGACTTATATCTTCCTTTTTCCCTCTTAAAAACATCTTCCTTTTCTGAGAGATCATTTCTTCCAATTTTCCCATTTTTAGATAGAGAAATTAGAGAGAGAGAGAAAGAGAGATGGGTTTGTTATCAAACAGGATTGACAAGGAAAGTTTGAAACCAGGAGATCATATTTACTCATGGAGGACTGCTTATGTCTATGCTCATCACGGTTTGTTTCTCTTCTTCCCCCCCTTTAAAATTTCAATTTTGTTTGATCCTTCCGATAATTTTAAGTTATGGGTTGGTCTTGATTATTAGTTAGGTATCTTGTTTTTTTTTTTTTTATTAGGGTTTGCTTGAAACTTTAAAGACATCAAACCATGAAAATTTATCCTGAAAACCTAAATTCCACCTTAGAAGAAGGGATATTTTTTCCCCTTAGCCTCTCACAAGGAGTAGCTGGAAAGTTTTGTAGGTTTGGGTTTAATGCATTTTGCCCCATTCTCGAACATGGCGATTTGGATTAGAACCCTTTAAATTTAGATGTGGCTGTGCAATCATTGTCAAACTTTAAACTATTATTCGTAATAGGCTCTTAAAACAGGTGAAGGAATGAAAACCAAAGATACCATTTTATTCAATATTTTACTAAAATTATAGTATCTTCTTAGCTCTATATACGGAATGAACATAGTGTATAGATAGGAAAATGGCCTTATGTCCTGCCACTATCTTGGCTGTCTCTCTTTCTAAATCTTGTCCGACCACGTACCCCGGCTGGGATTGACCAGGATAGTGGCTTGGCATGCTATCAGAGGGCTGGCATAGATGATGGACATTATGTCGTTCGTGTTTCAAAAATCATAAGTTCTTTTGTTAGAAACTATTCACACGGTAATAGCATGTGTCATAGATTCCCTTTACTTTTGATCCTCGGACATTGATCTCTTGACCTGTATACGTAGAGAAAAAGTAATGCATTGAAGTTTTTCGCACCTAAATGTGGAGATTTAGGGTTGACCTTTATAATCTGCTCAGAAGCACTTGAATTGCCTCTTCTTTACTCCCTAGGAATGAGGCAGCCACTAATCGTTAGAATAGTATAGGGAGTAAAGTTTCAGGGTATGATGGTTGTGTGTGTTGCGAAATAGACAGTATATATACCTAATAACACACTTCAAAATTTTGATATTTCAAATTCACCAAATCCATTTTTACAAGATATATGCGAAGTAATTCTATCTTAAAACTTGAACTCACCTCGTAATAGAGAATAGAAAAATGATAAAGACGCCGAATATCCAAAAGAAATTGGCGTGTATCCAACGGCCTGATTTCACGTCGCTTTCTCTCTTTTGAGGGGTGGATGGATCCTTGCCGTTGGATGAGTTTTCAAGCCATTTTGTCTTGGATTTTCGGCATCTTTATCATGGTTGTCGAGAATATTGCAAGTCTAATTTTTTGTTACGGTCCGAAACTCCAAAATCATATGCCATGGCTCCTACTTTTGCTTCAGTTAGGTTTTACTTGGTGGAATCCGTAAAAATAATTTACTTAAACAAAAAGTAAATTCTTCATACAATTATGAGATCAAGAAATAGCTCTTTGCTCATTTGCTCTTGCTTCTGATTCAGTCAGTGGTTTGTGCCTGGTTATTTGTATACATTGTAGTTTTAGGCTTTTGTGAGCCAATCTCTGCTTTTTATGGTGCATGTTATATCATTGGTTATTTCTTAATTATTTACTTAAAACACAGGCATTTATGTGGGTGACGATAAAGTCATTCACTTCACCAGAGGCCGTGGCCAAGAAGTGGGAACAGGAACCGCATTAGATTTCCTCTTATTAAGCTCTGGACCAACCCGATCACAAATCCCCTGCCCTATTTGCACTCAACAAGAAGAAGGTAATGGAGTCGTATCTTCTTGCCTAAACTGCTTCCTTTCTGGTGGAGTTCTCTACCGTTTCGAATATGCAGTTACCCCTGCTCTCTTTCTCGCAAAAGCCCGAGGTGGAACATGCACCCTTGCCGTCTCAGACCCAGACAAGATTGTCGTTCATCGAGCCACCTACTTACTTAACAACGGTTTTGGATGTTATAATGTCTTTAAGAACAACTGTGAAGATTTTGCTATCTACTGCAAGACAGGCTTACTTGTAATTGCTCAAGGAACAATGGGCCAGAGTGGGCAAGCAGTCTCCATTATTGGTGGGCCTCTCGCTGCAGTTTTGTCAACTCCGCTCCGCCTCGTTACAACCAACATATATGGTATGGCTGCTACTGCAATTGGAGTATACTGTGCGAGTCGATATGCTGCGGATATCGGGATGAGGAGAGATGTGGTGAAGGTTGAAGCTGAGGATCTGACTGCAAGACTAGCAACGGGCGGCCTTGAGATTGTTGAGGAAGTTGTTGCAACCTTACCACTTCCAACTCGATAGTAACGAGTTTAATGTTCTTTCACTCACCAATAATTCGTTGGAATTGTGGTTTATGGACTGTTCAATGGGTTGTAGGAACTGTTCTAGACAAACGGGTTGTTGTACTTTAGGTCTTTGTTTGTTTTGGTACAAGTAATTTAAGTATGAAGTATGGATTTCTTTAGTTTGTTTTGTGTTTGGGTATCTACCCATGATAATGTCTTTCTGTTTATAAGGGATTTCAGAACATTCCCGAGTTAAGATCAATATAATCCCTTTGTTAGGTTGGTGTACTAAAAAAAATATCAGAACATAAGTTTTCACCATTGTTATCTAGCATTATCTGGTTTCCTGTTTTCCTTAAGAGAGCATCAATATGCGTAAGAGGAAAGTAGACATTGATCAGTGTTCTTGTTAAAGTCAGACCATTTAAGAGGTTATACTGTTGCACCAGTAAGGCAGTAATGTGGTTGGGTTGTAAACATAGGTGTTACCTGTCCGGCTGTCCCAATCCCCAACCCCACTGGACTCGGTCAAAAAAGAACAGATGAGGGAGAAGATGAAGATACTTTTCTCTTTCTCTCCTTTCCCTAATCCCTGTCTCTTCTCCTCTAAAGATCAGGGCTTTGGGACAACTTTTGTTACTAGAATGATATCGAGACGGATAGTGGGCATAACAAACGCTGTACAAGTTTATTTGCTTCATAAAATTACATCTTAAACGGATTCCTTATAATGTGCGCACTTTTTTTTCAAGGCTTTAGTATACATTTTTCAGTTTCATTTCCGAGGCTCACATACTTAGTTTCTTACATTCGCCTCACTTGGCGAGCAGAGGGTAGTATGACGCTAATTGCTAAATAGACAGACGATTATGTGAGACAGACTAATTCACACTCAAATTTAATTCGAATTGAGTAAAATTAAGAGAATATCAAATACAATCTTGTTTGCATGATTGAATCATGTTGTAACTAATAAGTGGCTCAACTGATCTTGTCTAATAAATAATCATTTTGTGCACTAGATGCCTTATATTTGAATTTACTTTTGTGATAGTAATAAATGAATGATTTGACAAATGAGAGTGATTTTATGAAGAAGACTTTTACCTGTGGTTGTAGATTTTGTGAATAGATTTTGCAACCCCATCTTGATTCTCCACTTCTCCTCTTTAGTGTTATACAAAATACAGTTGAAAGCAAAGATCATTCATACTACAGAAAGAAGCCAACTTTTACTAGGAAATTTTAAATGATCATGAATGAACCCTACTACTTAATGATTTTTGACTTCTTAGTTTGTTGAGAACTTCAAAACCAATCACAGTCAAAATGTCCATGTACTCCTAAATAGTTTTAGGAAGTGTAGTGGATTGGGATTCCGGATCTGGTGGATATTTGTTGACATTTCAAAGTCTACGATTGTCTAGAACTTTCGATTGCAAATATTTCGAAGTCTGTAAATATCTTGGGCATTCAACCGCGGTCATTTCAAAATCTGAAAATGTCCTAACAATCACAAGCATTTTAAAGTTCACGAATGTTCAGGGCATTTGCAAGTCTTTAAACTTTAGTGGATTCAGACTTTCATGAACATTTTGGTAGATTCTACTATTCTAGTGTAACAAAATAGTCAAATTTGTCCACAAAAACTGGGTGACTTTCAGTGTTATAGGGGCCCCCCATTCTTGTTAAAGGGCTCCTCTTGTGAATTCGGTGCGAGTCCACCGAATTCACAATTCAATACGAGTCTACCGAATTTACAAAAATAGCCTACTGGAGTAAATTTCTGTGGATTCATATTGAATGGGTTTCTTGTCAATTTGATGGGCTCGCATCGAACGGTCTCTTGTGAATTGGTGGACTCGCACCAAATTCACATGGAGGGGCTCCTTTAACAAGAATGGGACCTCTATAAAACTTCTCAATTACTATTGTCCTTATTGATGTGAGAGGAATGTTTAGTCTTCTTGGTGGACAAACTTAACTTCAAGTTCTGTAAAATCCCTTCACATAACCTATAATATATAATAGTAGTAATATACCTTTTGTACGTGATATATAATATAACTAGTATGGAATTGGTTTTTTTTTTTGTTGAACTATAGTATGGAATTGGTTGTTAATTTATTTTATCAAGAATAAGTGTTTTACACTTTTGTTGGCACGGAATCCAAGAGAGTCCAACCAGTTGCAGTGCAAATGGTCATTGAAAGCGTTGGAGTTCAAATCCCGATAAACAATGTGATTTTTTTTTTTTGTTGAAATATAAACAATGTGATTAGATATTGAAATATCAATGAGAATCTATGAAAGTCCATAGACTCTCCATTGCATGTCAATAAAAATGACATAAAATTTATAAACATTTGTGAATGTCCGGAGTGACTAACTGACTACCCTTCCTTAGACCAAATAAATTCCTTCACCTTAAAAGAGAACTTCGCATAATCTGTCTCATTTTTATGCAATATGAAATGTGTTGGTTTCGGTGCCGATTCAGCGAGTCTCTAACCGGATCACTGGCTAAACTGGTTACTACTTTGATCTTATTTGTAACACAATCAAAAAAAAACTTTCCTTCCAAATTAATGGAGAAAGACTAAGGAAGAGAACAACTCAATTTCTTTCGTATTTCTAACTGATAATGTCTGTTATCCAGAACAAATGATTCGTAGTCGAATCTCACTATCGATTTAAGATCGGAAATAGGAATTGTATTCCTTTTGTTTTTTGTGATTTATTACTTTAAAATCAACACACTTCTGATTTGAAAAATCATAATGTCTTTGATTAAGAAATCAGATAAACTAGGAAGAAAAAGAAAAATCGGAGAGTAAGAATAAGAATATTTTTAATCGAGGCGAGGTATTCCTCTTTCCTTAAGAAGTCACGGTTCCCTCATTTAGCAACAGATCATGTCAGCTGCGATTTCGGCCGTCAGGTCACGCTCAAAAGCGCAGAGGAAACGCCCTCCATTGGATCATCAGATATATCCCGAACTAGCCCACAATCTAAAGGATATCAGTCATTGGATGGAGTTTCGGGATGATCCCACTCCATGCCCAACACGGGCTTAACGCGATCTGTTGGATTTGGCACATTTGCGCAGAGTGAACGCGAGTCGTCCGATCTGGACGTGTTCTTTTCGCGCAAATGGCCCCCAAACCAACTTTTCTTTATTGCCATTTAGTCTCTTAATTAACCAAATTTCGTCCAAACTTTAGACTTGAATATCTCATTCATTCGAAATCGAATTTGAGTGATTCTTGGCTCTAAACTTAAGACCTCGACGAGACGAACGCAATGACATACTTCGTATCTAAGTTTGACTATTTGAACCGATCTGAAATCAGCTCCGATTTCAACAAAATGTCTATTGTCGATTATTATAACGTCTCCTCTAAGGTCTAATGACCTAATCCACCAATCTCCCTATAAAGAAAAAAAATACTTATATAGATCTTGAAGTTTGTACACATATTGTACTTAATAATTTTATTATAATAAATATTGGTGAAAACTACATACAAAACCTATACAGTGATAAGCCAAAAAAGAAAAGCTCAAACACAAGAACAAAAAGATGCTCATAGCATTTGTACCGTGTCGTGCCGGACATGAGATAGCTGCCAAATCTTTGCTGTAAAATGTGGTCTACTTGTATTAATGTCAATTGGAATTTAGTACAAATGGCACAAATTATCTCTTGCATCAATCACTATATCATCTTCATGCATGGGACATACTGATAATAACCATCACGCCTATCTGAATTTATCATGTTCAAGTTTTTGAAAGTTGCAGATTGGCTAACATTTTCACTGACTGAGACCAGACAAAAAGGAAAAGAAAAACCCATTCCTTTCACCAATTTCAAGAGTCATTGTCACAGGCTGGCATCTAAATTGATTCTTTTTCCTATTTTTGGCACTATGGTTGAGTACAAAATTACTATTGAACTGGATTAATACAATAATGCAGTGAAGTGACATTACTAGTGATACAAGAACCTTTATAGTTATTTCATCAAAAAAAAAAAAAAAAAAACTTTTTAGTTTTTTTAAGTGATCAATATATATTCTATTGATCAAAATCCAATAAAAGTTAAAAATGTTTTAACCAAGATTTGTTGTTTTTATTATAGTTTATAACAAAAGTTAAGAGGGTAGTGGATTGAGATATTTGAGGATTCTTAAATGTCTGGGGCATTCAAATCCAGACATTTAAAATCCTGAAATGTCTGAGGCATTCAAATCAGGACATTTGAAAATCCTGAAATATATGAGGCATTCAAATCTAGAAATTTACAAATCACCCAAAATGTCTTGAAATGTCTACGGGACATTTTGTCTATAGATATTTGTGAAAGTCCTAATCCACTACCCTCTAAATGAACAAGTATTGTTAAAAATTAATGTCCTTAAAGATTAATGTCATCTTATTTTAATTGAGGACCCCCTTAACTCTAGCTTAACCTAACCTGAAGTTGTTGTTTTTCTTCTGATTTATATACAAATAGGCCTACTTAGATACCCAACGGAACACCCTTCCCGGCTTCGCTTACATTTTTTATGCATTTGATTGCCTTTAAACGGATATGTGGCATTGATTTTCTTAAGGTTTTGATAGAAATATACTTTGTTAACCCTCATTTTTGTGTCTTTTTCAGTCACGACTTATGAATAGATAGATGATGAGTAGGTTCACCACTCAAACAAAAAATGCTCTATTAGAATGATTACAATACATGACAACTCATGATCTTTCTATTTTTTGTTAAACACTCATGATCTTGTTTATATCTTTAATTTCTTCCTATTTTGTGATTAGTGCCATATCTTGGGTGGGTCAACTGGATAATGGAGAAAAAAGTAGGTGGGGTTTAGTGATTAAGGCGCCAATTAATTTAAAAAACGTGAGGGGAAAGACATGACTCATGAGTATTTTGAGAACTTCCCTTTACATGGTAGGTTAGATGCTTAGATTTGGGGTTTGGTAGCCTTCTTAAAAAGTCCTATATAAATAATTAGTTCTTTAAAACGACAATAGGTGGAGAAATACTACCTATATTATTAAAATAAATTAATAATACACAAGTTCGTAAGAACAAAAAAATGCGTAATAATGAACGAAGTATTTTTTTGTTGTTGTTGAAATAATGATGCATTAAACTTCAAAACAGGTTACAATACATAAAATAGAGAACAAAATTACAGAAATGAGAAACTGAATCACATAACTTCGATTTGTAAAGCAATCTTCATTTTGTATCCTGCAAGTCCGACAGTTCACCTTGAGAATAATGATATGGAATTTGATTTTGGGAATTCGTCTGGTTGATTAAAAGATGAAACTTATACCTAACATCCTGTAACATTGAAGATGGATTAAACATACACCCAAAGTTTCAAAAAGAAACGAGGATGTCTGCAAGAAGGAACAGAAAAATGATTCCGAGTTATCCCGTTGGTATTCTCTAAACAAAGACACCATATCCGCTCGAGTCCTAATGAATAGAAACAAGTCAGACACCTAGTGATTAGGGTTGCCGTCATAGCATGAGTGTAAATACAAAGTTAACCTAACAAATGATCGCAATTGAATTGCGAATAAGGGTGGAAGTGAAAATATTAAAATTTTTGGAGAAAGAGTTAAATCTATTCGATAACTAGAGACAAAAGTAATCTATAAAACTTGAGCTGGGAGATGAGAAACAAAAAGTGAGCGATAAAAGTGAAAATTAATATCCAAAATAAAATGTCCTCTGGAATCGAAAGGTAAGTAAGACTAACATTATACTTCTTAGGAGACAAAGGATATGGACTCGTGAGACGCAAGTTTCAAACTTAACTCAGGCGGATTTTGGAACGTCAAATCGTATAGTGACACGTAATTACTTATGAGATAGCACCTAAACAATTACCCTTACTTTTCTTGTTGAAAGGCGACTTATACATTTGGTGGTCCTATTGTGATTTCTCAATTCAAACATACAATTGCCGTTATATCAGTTTTTTTTACCATCAAGCTTCAAGCCATTAACAATTCGCCACCGAGGTACATGAACAAAGCAGGTGGCCCCAACTGTTTTCTGGATTACCTGTTAGGCTGTGATGGTCATGATAGCGATTCACCTAAATTGTTGTTGGAATTATAACTGGGGCTAAAATTGAAGATAAATACTTCAATCATGTAATAAAATGCTGGAAACCATGGAATCAAAATTTTGTTGAAGGAATATAGCAATAATTACATTTTATCTTTAGGTCATTTGTGTTTAGGCTAGTGAAAATTTTGTGTTTGGATTACTGAATTACCTTTGATGCACAATCGGCATAGAAACGATATTGAAGCTCGAGTATTCTATGTTGAATATATAAAAGTTTTCATTTATGGAAGCGTTGAAATGGACTAGAACTCTTTGGTGATCATGAGCCACTCTCAACCCCTAGAGTTAAAACGCCCTTTAAATAATGTGGGATAACCCTATAATCTTTCTTTCTCACGTTCTTGATGAAATTGTTTCACCACCCATAAATTACAGGTGGTGAAATATTTACGATATAATTACATGATATTTTCCCAATCATCTCAAAAAAAGGGAGGAAGCTCTAAAAGACTAATTTTGAAGACAATTGTATATTGAGCGAAGTGAGTTTTTTGAAACAAACAATTTTGAATTATCTTAACAGAATAGAGTATAAGGCTTCATGTCATATACTCGAATCAATACTCTATAATTGGACAAATAAAATACTCTGAAGTTCTCATTACAAGATTGGTTTGCGTCTGTCTCCATTCTGCATAATTTACTTAATTCGCGGGATTCTCTCCATTAATTAATCACCCCACTTGTCTTAGTCATTCAAACGACATCAAATTAATATGTCCCTTAGAGACTGCCCAGCATAAATTAATCTTAGTTAATTACAAAGTTAATACTCCACTAAACAAATCTAATTAATTATTCTAATCTAGACCCTGAAATAAGAGTAGTATGTGGCTTTGATTATCTCCTCAAAGAGAATTTTCCATCTAATAATCGGCTTCTTTCAAGAAGAACAATCACTAATTCCCAAATTAAAAGATCACAACCGTTCAAAGTGGGACCCAAAAAATTAATTTCTCAAAGACATATTAGTATTGAATAATGGTATTGGCGAAGAATTATAAGCAGAAAAGATGAGAGAAAAGGGAATGTGACAAAAGGGAAAAAGAATGGCGGACATCCCTATTGATTGATTTTAGGGTTTACATTCTTACACTAGTAAGTGGAGCATAATATTTCTCTCACCAACTAGAACATATGCTTCCTTCATCAAAAAAAAACTAGAACATATGCTTTCTTTCTTTCTCTCTCTTGATGTCAAAAACTACAACTCTTCTACTGCCATCTCAGATTTGAACATTTCACTCAGAGAGCATCTCCACTGGTAAGTACTGTTTATCACTTACTCTACACTGTTCATGTTTCTTTTTTACTTTACTAAAATGGAGATTCTACATGATGAAATTTGTATAATTTGTTGTTTTGGATTCTGGGTTTTGTTTTGTTTTAGTGTTTGATGAATTATTTGAAATGGGTTGTTAAAGGAAGTAGCTATAAATGGTCATTAATGGAGTTTCTGTAGTTTGTTAGTTCTATATTACCTTTTTATATGTTTGATTTTGATCTTCTATTTATAATGCAAATGCAGAAAGATTAATGGGAATTTGATGAAGTAAGAAAATGGGAGAAGATCAGAAGAAACTAGCTTCTGCAGTATTTCTCTGTTTGGTTTCAGTTGTTTTTAGTGTCACAGATCCTAGTGACCTAAAAATTTTGATTGATTTCAAAAATGGATTAGAAAACCCAGAGATTCTAAATTGGACTGATAAGGGAAATGATCCATGTGGAATTCCTAATTGGAAGCATGTATACTGTACTGGGACTAGAGTTTCACAGATTCAGGTTCAAGATTTGGGCTTAAAAGGGCCTCTTCCTCAGAACTTCAATCAGCTTGATAACCTCATCAATTTGGGTCTTCAGAGAAACAAATTCACTGGAAAGTTACCAACTTTTAAGGGTTTATCTCAATTAAAGTATGCTTTTTTGGGTGACAATCAATTTGACACAATCCCTTCGGACTTCGTAGATGGACTTGATAGCTTATTAGTCTTATCTTTGGATAATAATCCATTGAACTCGACTAATGGCTGGCTGATTCCTTCTGTGTTGCAGAATTCTGCCCAGTTAGCTAATCTTTCTTTAATGGGGTGTAATTTGGTTGGTTCAATACCTGATTTCTTAGGGGCTATGTCATCTCTTACGGTTTTGAAACTCTCTTACAACAAACTATTTGGAGGAATTCCTGCAAGTTTCAACCAATCTTCATTACAGATTTTATGGTTGAATAATCAGGGTGGGAGTCAATTATCGGGTTCGATAGATGTAGTTGGTTCTATGGTATCGTTAACAGAGCTATGGCTACATGGAAACCAGTTCACAGGCCCAATTCCAGCTAACATTGGACAGCTGACTTATCTGAAGGATCTCAATCTCAACCAAAATCAACTTTCTGGTCCAATTCCTGATAGCTTGGCTGAATTAAGCTTGCAACGTTTGGATTTGAGCAATAACCATTTCATGGGTCCTATTCCAAAATTCAAATCAGGTACTAATTTTTCTTATAACTCTAATTCACTATGCCAGTCCATACCTGGAATTCCATGTGCTCCTGAAGTTACAGCTCTTATCGATGTTCTTGGTGGTCTGAATTACCCAGTAAGACTTACTTCTTCATGGAGCGGGAATGATCCATGCCAGAGTTGGCTCGGGTTGGCTTGCAACCCAAGTACTAAGAAACTTTCGGTTCTTAATTTCCGTAGTTATGGTCTTAATGGTACTCTAAGCCCTTCAATTGCTAAACTAGATTCTCTCACTGATATTCAACTTCAAGGAAACAATATCACAGGAAAGATCCCAATGGGTCTTACCAACTTGAAATCTCTGAGAACATTTGATCTAAGCAATAATAACATCGAACCTCCAATTCCCAAATTCAGTAGCAGTGTTAACATAGTTACAAATGGAAATCCTCTACTAAATGGTGACTCGGCAAAAACCCCGTCATCGACTGGGAATCCGTCCACCTCAGACGACACCCTTGGGGGTTCTCAAGCTGGTTCCAAACCAAAAAGTTCAAAAGGTTCTAAATTTGTTGTCATTGTAGTTCCAGTTGTAAGTTTCGCCGCTCTGGTTCTTTTGGCCGTTCCCTTATCGTTTTATTTATGCAAGAAAAGGAAAGGCATCGTTGAGGCACCAAATTCCTACGTGGTTCATCCTAGAGACTCATCTGATCGGGATAACATGGTTAAGATTGTGGTATCAGATAGCAGCAATGGAAGATTATCTACTGTACCAGGCAGTAGTTATCAGAGTATAAACAGTACTGGGACGAGTGAATCCCATATCATCGAGTCCGGGAACTTAGTTATATCAGTTCAGGTTCTCCGAAATGTGACGAATAACTTTGCTTCAGAAAATGAGCTTGGTAAAGGTGGTTTTGGTACAGTTTATAAGGGGGAACTTGATGACGGGACGAAAATTGCAGTAAAGAGAATGGAAAGCTCGATAATCAATAACAAAGCTCTTAATGAATTTCAATCTGAAATAGCTGTTCTCTCAAAGGTCCGACACCGTCATCTTGTATCTCTGCTAGGATATTCAATTGAAGGAAATGAAAGGCTTCTGGTTTACGAGTATATGCCTCAAGGGGCGTTGAGTAAGCATCTCTTTCAATGGGATAGTCTGAAAATGGAACCTCTTTCGTGGAAGAGGAGATTTAATATTGCCCTGGATGTAGCAAGAGGGCTGGAGTATCTACATAATTTGGCTGGCGAAAGTTTTATACACAGAGATCTAAAATCTTCAAATATTCTTCTTGGAGATGATTTTCGAGCTAAGGTTTCCGATTTTGGGTTAGTAAAACTTGCCCCTGATGGAACAAAATCCATGGTCACCCAGCTAGCCGGAACTTTTGGATACTTGGCACCGGAGTATGCTGGTAAGAATTCTTGTTTTCCGAACATTATCTAAATTTTTTTGTCATTTGTGAGATTTGTTAGTTCTTTTGATTTTGAAAGAATACGAACATTTTGTGATCTCAACTTTAGGAATTTGTAGGGAGGAATAGAAGGAAATTAGATATGGCTTTAGTATCGAATACTAGTTCTTTCCATATTTCATGAAATTGGATGCAAAACTTATGCAGTTCGAAACATGTTTAGTCTTCTCTTATATATATATATATATATATATTATGTTTATCGCATTTGTATGATATGTCCAATTCTGCCAATATTTCTAATCTTGGTTACAATTAAAAATCCAGTAACCGGGAAAATCACGACGAAAGTGGATGTCTTCAGTTTTGGAGTTGTGTTAATGGAGTTGCTGACTGGATTGATGGCCCTGGATGAGAACAGGCCAGAGGAGAGCCAGTACTTGGCTTCATGGTTTTGGCGGATTAAATCAACCAAGGAAAGTCTAAGAGATTCTGTCGACCGAGCTCTAGAAGTGAACGCTGAGACGTTTCAAAGCATCTCCATTATAGCCGAATTGGCAGGCCACTGCACGGCAAGAGAACCCTATCAACGTCCTGATATGGGTCATGCAGTAAACGTGCTATCTCCACTGGTTGAGAAATGGAAACCATCTACGGATGATACAGAAGAATATGCTGGAATTGATTATGATCTACCTCTCAATCAAATGGTGAAGGGCTGGCAAGAATCAGAAGGTAAAGAATGCAGCTTTTCTGGTGTAAATGATAGTAAGGGAAGTATTCCATCAAGACCAATCGGATTTCCCGAATCCTTCACTTCTGCTGATGGTCGGTAAACAACGAAGCTTAATGCCTCATTTCAATCCATGGTACTTTACTACTTTCCGACTTCTCTCGTTCATTATTTCTCTCTCTAGTGCTTTCCGTTGTAGATAATAAGTTCTTATGTATTTCTACGAACCCGTTATTAGGAAGTGAGATTTCAATATGCTTAAGAAATCTCGGTTTATGCTTTCATGTTCTACTCTTCTAATTTTCCTTTCCTTTTACTTCTGTAAGAGTTGTTTAGTGTTGTTGTGAATATAAAGAATTAGTTATGAACTTGTTGGTTTATTTGCTTAGTTAGTAGCTTTACTGCTGCGTCCGATCTTTACGCCTCAGGGTGGGTGCAAGTTTGTTTAGTTGCAAGTTTAACCTAATTTAAGATCTTGTTTTTTGGACCAAGAACTAGCCAGCCAGATGGTTCATCGGTTCCTAGCTGGCTAGCTCAAGGTGTGGTCAGAAACTCTTTTACCAGATTCTTGTCAAATCTAGATTTCAAACCTAAATGATGTAGAGACAGGTAATGTTTGTCTGATCCAGTACAATTTATGGATCCCCATCGGTTTGTGGGTTCGAAGCAATTAATAGAGTTGCGACACGTTGTCATGCTGCAAAATACGACAAAAATAAAAAATTCGATTACTTTTGTTTTCTTGTCCTTATAAGTGACTATTTTGTTTGCACAATTTTATAGTATTTTTCTTTTTGTATTTAGTGATGTACTTTTTCGCCAACGAATTCTGTTGTTTTTTCTTAATAATTGGGTGGGTCAAGAATTGTGGGGAATCCATGGCTTTATAGGTTGAAAGGTTTGTGACCAATCCCTAATATTTTTTAAAGAAGACAAATCCCTAATTGCATATAGTGGTTTTGATATAAGCATTTTCCAACAGGAGATGAACTCTCGCAGTTATATGCCAAAACCTTATGGTTCATATGGAAAAGTAGGTGTACCTCATATTTCACCTCAAGCAAACAATCTCCAATGCAGACGATCCAACTTCTACAGTCCTCCTCAACAGAACCTCTCGTTAGTCCTAGTAGCAGAATAGACAAACATCAATCGGCTTGGACTCCTCCTTCGGCTCCATTCCTCAAGATCAATGTGGACGCATCCTTCACTAACTTGGCAGAACCAGCAGGCATCGGCTGTATCATTCATGACCCAGACTCAACCTTTATTGCCGCTCGTGCCGACTTTATCCGAGGTCAAAAAGACTGCGATTTTATGGGCCATCGATCTACAAGTCTCTCATGTCCACCTAGAAAGCGACAACCTGAACATCATTTCATATTTGAAAGACCAGCGTCAATCATGTCAATGACAATCCATTAAGCACCTGGACCAAATTATGAGTTTGAAGGACAGGTTTTCCCAGATGAGATTCTCCTACATCCCAAGAGACAGTAACTCGGTGGCGGATTCCTTAGCGAAATGGGGAAGGAAAAACCGCAGGCATAGGCTTCGGAATTCCATTTTGGATCTGAATACTGAGTTGGTGTAATTGTGTTTTCTCGTTCTTCTTTAAAAAAAAAAAAAAAAAAAAAACAGGAGATTTGTTGTTTGGACCCCTTTCGTATAATCGACTTGCTGTTTAGATTCTTTTTTTCTAGTGTTGCAGTTTGGACTCCATTTTTCATAAAAAAATGTTAAATATAACCGTTCCAAATCATGTGACAAAGGAAAATACTACTTTAGCCTCTACTTGACCTAACCTAAATAGTTAATCCCACAAGTTAAATAAACCCTCATTAATAATCATTCTTCTCTCTATGATTACTTAATTGATTCATTGATTCTTCTTCTCTGCCATTGATTTTCATATGATATAGATGTGATCTTCAAACCCAAAGAAAATCAGAAAGGAATTAGAAGTTCAAGATGAAATTAAATGATCTGTGAGCAACCAAGAGTTTCTCTTCTTCTTCTTCTTCACTAAAAGCTCTCCTATTAATCTTTGGGTTTAATTGATTAAACCATCTTAATCGGCAACTTTCAAAGATGAAAACAAAGATTTTTTCTTTTTCGATCTGGATATGGTTTTATGATTTTGGTACCTGATGTTTCTTCAAACTTTTCTTAGATGAGATTCCAGTTTCAAGGACCATATTGACCAACAAGTACTTTCAGTTCTATATCTTCAATTGGTCTCCAATGACCTCTTAAACAGAGCTTGCCAAAATGGCACTCCCTTCCTGATCTTTCCGTTGTTTCTTGACATTTTCTTGATTTTCAAAGTACCCATTAGAATCAGTTGGGTATCTAACAGGTTCAGAGGTTTGAAAGTTTTGATTTTGATCCTCTAATGGAGTGCCCATTAGTTGAAAATCCAACCCTGCACTTTTACAAATTTCTTCTTTTGATGAAAAAGTCTGGAATCCATATGCTAAGAGAGATAATAAGAAAGTGATTTGTATTCATAACCCCAGTTTCAGAAATAATATGATAGTGATTTGTATCGATAATAAGAAAGTGTTTGTGTGAAGAGATTACAATGGATTTTCAGAAGAAATCAAACCCTTTTCGTTGATGGGTTATTAGTTGTAATAACAATATCAAGAAAAATATTAGGTTAATTAAGTGATTAAGGTTTGTGAGGAAGAAGATGAGTTAAAGATAGAAGAAGAAAATGAGTTAAATAAACTAACGGGTCTAAAGTACAATATTCATTATATAAAGGTAAATTGGGAATTATTTAATGTATAACTTTAGAAACGGAATATTTCCGGGTGATTTCGTCAAAAGAGAGTTCAAAATGCGACACTGGAAAAAGAGAGTCCAAACAACAAGTCAATTATACGAAAGGGAATCCAAACAACAAATCTCACTTTTCCAACACTGCCAAGGTAGCTCAGCTGATCTGGTTGTAGAGATTATTCTCTTGGGTAAGGTACCCTTTGTTGTTTTTCTAAAGTCTGACATCTGAATCAATTTTGTTTGTAATTTTTGTTGTTTTACATGTTTTTATCTTCCTAATGGAATTAATCAATTTTGTAACCAATGCATGTATTTTCAGTTCTTGAACAAATCCAAACTTGAAAATAAGACTTGTTTTAAAATTTGATTTTACTCCAGGAAAAAAGAAGTCATACAAAAAGCTCAAATTATACAGTAAATTACGCACAAATTAAATAGAAATTCAGACTCCAAAAAAAAAGTGCATTGGTAAAGTTGGGAATAATAATAAATCCATAACGATTAAAATCCACCAAGCAAACCTCAAAGAACTAGAATATAAATTAGATGGTTAAACGTCATCGGTGATTGAGCAATCTTTTGCCATGTATTAGACAGAGCAGTGGGTCAAAATGAGAGTGGAACGATCGCTTTATGGTCTACTTGGAGAACATGTATAGGTAGACATAAATAACATGGTTCCATGGGTAAGTTGTTCTACAGATCATAGTGCTTGAATTCTAATACATAATTCATGCATATTAAATAAAATGAGCCGACGAAAGAGAATGGGAAGAGGAAAGTTTACAAATAAGGGTAGATATCAGATAGTTTCGTATTGTTACCTACTTCTGCAAAAGTTATTATATGCATAATTAACATCCAATATTCGAACGATGTAGTCAATGTAGTCAATATAGTCAATACTTGAAAACGAACAAGAACTCCGTACGAGTATGGCTCCACACAATAATCAATCACCATGAATTATCTTACCCACTAACAAGTACATGATTTTTTCCTTAACCACGAAGTGATGCTCGAGGAACAGACGGTAATCCTAATTCATCCTCAGCCTGCATAACCAAATAGAGTAATTGAGAAACGAACTACATTTGATACTTTTTATTACTTTTTTTTTTTTCATTTTTAAGACCTGCTCATCCAAAAAAAAACTGCTACTATTTTTTTCTAGTTGTAACAATCATCGCAGTATAAATGCCTTAGCCAGGAGTTCTCTAATTCTTGACTATCAGTTTTTCTTATATATATACTGTATATACACACGCGTTCCTTGTCTTGGAAAATCTTTATGAAGTTGTACATAAGTGATGCATATGTAATATCGACGAAGAAATGTACCTGTGGATAGTTTCTGTGGGCAGGTACTGGAGCATGACTTGATGGTGCGGCAGGCAAGTTCAGTTCTGATTCTAAATCTGGTTCATTATCAGGTTGAAGGTAAGAAGGTACACCACTGGACTCAGTTTCCTCTCCCATGTCAGCTTCTAAGGCGTCAAGCTCTACGAATAACAACAATAGGGATATCAGGTGAATTGTAAGAATGCTAAAGTGAGACAGACTCTTCAGCCCAATTTTTGAATAACCGAAGAATGCAGATATTCAAATAAATTTTTGTATTAGCTTACCACCCATGAGATCTTCCTCATCAATGTCATCTGGTACGTTATAACTTCTACCGAGAGACTCTTGGATTTCATTGCTCACGTCCATCAAGTCCATCATTTCATCTTGCATGTTCTATATATCACAATGTCACATCACATGAAAAATCAGTTCCGACTAAATGTGAAAAGTACTCGCAAGGCTGTGGGCTTTAACGAGTGTAATTCCTTGAAAATTAAGAACAAGAGAATGGTAACTGAATACATACATCTATATCTTGAATTTTCACAGTCTTCATCATTCCTTTCAAATCCTTGTTGGCAGATTTCAAAGCTGTCATCTGAAAACATAATAATATAAAACTAATAACTAACAAGTTTCTAAATCCCTATTAGATCATTAAGACATCAACCTTCTCTACAGCGTATTTTTAGAAGTCAAGAAAATGTAACAAGTGGTACAAGTAACTGTGTTCATCCTGGTTTTACCTCAAGCGTATTGAGGTAAGAAAATCCAATGACGAAACATTCAAAGATATAAACCTTCCGTAAAAATAAAATATAGAAAAGAAGAAAATAAAAACAAAATTTTAATACATACAGTTTGTTGAGCATCTTTAATCCCCTCAGCAGCAAATGCAACCTGGTCAAGGTTAAAAGTCTGATTGAAAAGCATATCTCGCTGCCCTTCATACCTGAAGAGGAGAAAGGCAATTCCTGTCAATGCTGGTAAAAGATGGGGAAGTGGACTCCTGAGTGAGGTTTTCTATAAATAGGTGTCTAAGTTTCTTAAGGAGAGGAAAGAAGATTCTCAAGTTCATATGATTTCTCTGTAAATTGTTTGCCTAAAAATGGTTCAGCTCAAAAAGATTCTCACCGCCCTTTTGGGAAAACGAAACTATGAAGGCTTGTCTCACAAGCTAGGCAATGCATTGTTGGAAAAAGTATCGTACGGGTCCATGCCCATGGAAATTAATATTTTCAAAGGCAGAAGCAACCAACTGGTTAGTTTGGAAGATACACGGTGGGGACTCTAGCGACAAGCATGTTACGTTGAGTGTTTTTTCCCTTTCAAACACAATATCTTCAGAATGACTCTGGTGGCAAAGTATGATCAAATAGGATGAAAGCATGTGCCCAGAAGAAACCTCAATGGTTAGGAACTAGATAAGGGGAACTAATTCTTGATGAAATCGAGATACACTAACACAAATCTGAAATGAGAACTTAAGGTTCTAACTATGAGGTGATTTAAGCGCAATTTTTCTGTTCACTAGAGTTTGTCCTAAGAAAACTCACGCCCCTCCACCCAAAGTGGTACAGTTGAGCCATTGGCAGAATCCTAAGAATTACCAGATATTTATAATATGAACTGAGAAAAGCCAATATCAACGACGACATTTTACTCTTGCTAACACAAGTTGAGTAAACGAGTAAAATAAACAAGCACCCAAAAATAATCACATGTTCCAGAATAACTATAAGGAAGATATGAACAAAGAAATACAGCGATATGAGGAATCAAAGGACACATACATACGCTTTTGCTTAAGAACCCTCATAGCCCTTGCTTTTACAGCTTCTTGAGCAGGACCTGGTCGGGTTTTCTTTATCTGTTCCTTGTATCTACTAAGCTCAGCATCTAGCTTCTTGATCTTTTCATCAACAGTGTCACCCCTTTTACCAATCTGCAAAAGGGTTCATATTATCAGTCTCAAAATCCAATAATATTTTTGATATATACATGTATCTCTGTCTTGGATACTCAAGTCATTGATTTAATTTTACCCAAGTTTTACTTTTAGATATACCATTGTTACAGTATACTATCAACAAAAAAGATGTTAACATAAAGTTGTGCATAATGGTTCTAAAATAACTGTGTGAAAGTAAATAGAAGATGTACAAAATCTCATGTCATACAAATTGAAGTGATTGTGAGCCCTGGACTAGCGCATGTGAGTATAATATGCAAAATATACTTAAAAGAGTAAGCATACTACGTAGATTAAGATACAAAGCTTAAATTTTCTCCTTCGTATTCCCTATCTTTTAGTCTCCAATCTTCATCGCTAAAAGTTACCCTATTACATGAACTTTACTTTTTACCTCTGTAACACGGAAACCAGTATAGCTATTGGTATGCAACACCAATATGAGGTTTCGGATACGGGATACGGCAATGGGAAAATGTCTGTACATTGATACCGCACATTTTCTTGGACAAACCGTTGTTAGGTCATTCATTTACTTTACAATTTGTTTCCATCTAGACCGACCATTGTTACGTTAAAACAAAAAACATTAACTTGGCGATGTATTTAATGTTCTTAACACAATTGTCAATGATCCGAAAACAAAGCCCAAAAATGTTTGTCATTTCACTCAGGAGCTGATTGGGAATTCTTGTATCTTCTTCTTCTTCCCATTATCAAACACAATTAACTCTTAAGAAGGAACTACTCTCTTTTACTAGCTACAAGATCACTTATTAGTCCCTCAAATCAGTACAGAATGCCGAGAAATTTTCTTTCTTTCTTCAATATATCAACAACAGAAATCAAGAGATCTGTAGCAACTAAACAAACTATAACTAAATAATCAATCATAAAAACCTAAAGACGAAAAACAGTGAGTTGAGCGTCAAAGGAAAAACTTACTCGATCAGTGGCGTCTTGAATCGATGGAGGAGGTTCCTTATCTTTCTTCGCACCGAAAACTCTCCTCATCTTCTCTGGTTGATATTCGTGAGCACAAACACAATGGGCTCAGAAATTGTGAGCAACGACCTGACCTGAAATCAAAGTTAGGGTTTCCAATCAACAGCAAGGATTTGGGCGAGTCTGATTAAGTTCTTTTGATTAAATTGATTTTGATTGCTTTGATTTAAAAAATACTCGTATAAATTTAGAGAAGAGGAGCAAGTTTGGAATTTGTTGGGATATTTCCTATATGGGCCCTCGTTTGTGACCAGTTTAACGTCCGCCCCTGTCTCATTGACCATCTATTGAAATGTTTTTCCTTTGTTTCAAAAACAACCTTGACGCTATGCTCGGCTCGGGGGTAGGGGTGGGAATCAGGCGGGTATGGATACCCATGGGTAACTTGGTTTCGGGCTCGGGCGGGTCGGGTACTTAGGTTCTTTGACCACTCGGGCAAATCGGGTACTTAGGTTCTTTGATCACTCAGGCAAATTTTAATATCCTCATAATCAAAGCCTGTCCATGCCCATAATAATGAGCTGCTACCTTCAACATCTTATAAGAGCATTCCCCACCTTTATCAAGTATAAAGGGGCAGTGTGGGACTATTTATAAGAACTTGTGAGAAAGTTTACCTTTAATTGTTTAGTCCCACATCTTTGAGTTCATAAAAAATTGGTAAAGAGTTAAGTTTACATATAGGCATTCCTCGCATTCATTACAAATAGTAAGAACTCTATAACAGGCCCCGCCTTAAGTTTCAATTTTAAACATTGAGTTTTGGTTTTGCAGCCCATGATTGTTGGGCCACATGACCTTAATAACTTCTTTAAATTGTCGGGCACTTCTCGGTAGTATCAACGGCTCGGGTGTGGGCGGGAGGTCGGGTAGGTCTT
>BEHA01001029.1:110159-143507 GCA_002897215.1 Eschscholzia californica subsp. californica | reverse complement strand
TCCACGGACCTTGTCGGACTCGGGTGACCAAAGCGGGTATCGGATAATCGGGTATAATTCCCACCCCTACTCGGGGGTATGTATCCAGTCGTGATGTAAAGTAAACATCGTGACTTGACACATAGACGGGCGAGGATATGGGTGGGAATGTTGCCCGCGAGCCCGAAACCGCCCATGGGTACCCGAGCCTAGGGGTGAGCAGAAACCGAACCAATTGGCCGAACCAAACCAAGTCGAACCGTACCGACCGATTTTTAGGCCGAACCGATCACCGTTCGACTCGGTTCGGCCGAAAAACCGAACAACCCTAATTCGGTTTGGTTTGGCCTCGACTTGAGTTTCTAGAAACCGCCCAAACCGAACCGACCGAACCCTAAGGAAAAATGAAATAATAATTTTGTAAAGTTAGAAAGTGCTAAACTAAAAAGTAAAAAAATTAGAAAACCCCTAATCGAATCTTCCATAGTACTATCCGTCCTCCTCCCTAGTTGTTGTTGTCGGCTTCATCAACCACCTATTCAACTTGATTGAAAAGTTTTAAAGGTAAGTGTCTTCACTGATTTTCTATTTACCACAACCTATTCTTAGTTAATAACTTACAATTATAGATTTTCTATTCGTACTTCTATTTATTTATTTATTTATCGTGGAAAAGTACGATGAATTTTTAATTTTTATTTTCAGCATATGTAATGGTGGAAAAGTATGATAAGTTCTTAATTTTTATTTTCGGTGTATGCAATGAAATGAATGACATTAGTGTACAATTTTCTCTAAATTGTGATCGGTTAAACCGATCAATCGAACTCAACCGAGCCGAACCAAACCGAGTCGAAACATGTCGGCCGGCCGAATGTTCGGCTCGACTTCGGCCGACGATTTAGTCAAACCGTCACTTATTGGTTCGGCTTTGGCTCGAGCCAAAACCGAAAAAAACCGACCGTTGCTCACCCCTACCCGAGCCTATGATGACCACGGGCACCCGCTACCCGTTGCGGGTAAATCCCGCCCGGCTCGATGAAATTTGGTGGGCGGGCCCGGGTAAAACCTCTTGCCCGACCTCCCGCCCACACCCGAGTCCGATAGGACATGCCCGATTGGTGCCTATATATACCCACACATTTGTGGTCCATTAGGAATCCTAAAAGAAGAAATTCACTTCAAATCTTCAATATAGCGGAGAGAACGTATGTCGTTAGATGAGGGATCTCTAAGATATCGCTCATCCGTTAGATCTAGGGTTAATAACTCCACCACTACCCTATTATATATACCCCACGTTCCCCCTAAACTTTTGTCTTTTCCACTTTTCCTTCTGTCGTTTTAGTATCTGCTAGTGTTTCTCTTTCTTCCATTTCTTTCTCTCTAGTTAATCTTTCTTTCTTTATCTCATTCCTTTATGAGTTTCTGATTATCTACACAAGATCTATAACCAATACCAATACAAATCTGTAAACAAGATCTATTACTAAGACCAAATACAAGCATATATATATATATAACATTAACAATCTACTGAAATATGAAAAAAGAAATGAAGTAATTCCCCTAAACAAACAAATAAAAAAATGATTTAGACTCGGATGAAGAACTACGCTCGATACCCGAGCCGCTCGTCGCCCGACAACCCGACTCCTTTAGTGGGTGTGGGTGGGCAGAGGAAAATTAAAAATTACCCGCCCGATCTACCCGACTACCCTAATAGCCAAAGAGAAGATCTACCCGACCCGCCCGAGCCCGAAGTGTTTTTACCCGTGGGCGCCCATACCTGCCCGATTCCCACCTCTAGGCGAGGATATGTCTTAGACATACTCAATTTTTTTGTTCAAGGAATAACCCCCTTTATTTTATTTTGGATAATGCTACTCAGACTCCCAAAATACAGACAAAGTCAAGAAAGTAGGCCCAGTTTGGTTAAAGATTTGTAAATCACTTTTATTTTGGTAAAGGTGAATAAAACCTCCACCCTCGAAATGCTTATATTCTTGACTTTGTCTGTACTTTGGGAGTCTGAATAGCATTATCCTTTTATTTTTACTCTAAAGAGAGAAGATGAAGATATTGTTAATCTTTTTAATTAAGAAGAAAAAAGAAGAAACATTATAAAAATATACTTTTGGAAAAGAAAATAAAGAAGGTAAGGAAGAAGAAATAGGGTGGGTAGTTGTAGAGAGAAATTAGGGAATAGATATCTTAGAGTATAAATGGTGAGAGAGAAAAGTGGAATGAGGGAGTAGTTATTGTTGGGAGATAAAAACCAAGGACGGAGCCATTATTTTGAGTTAGACTGGCTAGCCTAAATTTGCTGCAAGCAAATCTTTTTACTTATTCGGCGACTACTGTCAAACTTTTTCATTATTGTCAACATATGCGTCCATATTCGTTATCAAAATAAACATTTTTTGTTCATCTTGAGAAACTAATTTAGTAGTATAAAACAATTAGAAGAAGTGGATAAAAATGCTAATTTAGTAGTATAAATTATAGCTAGTATTTCTTAGTTTTACACTCAATTTGCACACTTCAATACCGCCGTCGAGGTATCACAAGCAAACTTAGACAAAAACAAAAAGAGAACAAAGATAAACGGGTTTTTTTTATCGATTAAGTAACAAAAGAAATAACTAAACTTAAACTATTAACTAAATCTTTGTGGGAGGCTAGGGTTTTATTCTAAATATGAGAGAGGTCAAGGATTTGGGAATTCATCTTGGAATGATCATGTGTGTGTTTACTTTGGTCCGAGTTCGAATTCGAGTTATTCTCGACCCTAAGGTAGGCAACCTAAATACTAGCGTATATCTCGTGATGATACCTAGTTAAAGGATGCCATGTTCAAGTAACATCGAGTCTTCATCGAGAATAATGCCTAACGAATAACTATGATGGATGCATGCCATACAACATGAAATGGGCTTAGACATTTAATCGAAAATGAGATGTGCATCAAATTCAAGAATCATACCAAAATAAACACACACAATAACATATCAAGACTTTGTACCAAACCCCTAGACAAGATACTTAGCTACTCATGGATTCATTCATACATAAACAATCAATCAGAAGTGAGATCGAGTCTAAAATCATGGTCATGGCATAGTACTTGACTTAATTCACTTATATCTACTAGTAAGAATAAGAAAACACTTAGTAATTAAGAACTAGAGAGATTATTAGACAATATTCAATCACTTATAAGAGGATTCAATCATAGATGTATCACAAATGTGCATAAAATCATGAATTCCTCTTATTTGGTACGTTATCTCCCTAGAAATTAACAACTATTGTAGCTAAAGTGACCCTAGAATTAATCACGATAACTTTAAATAACCCTAGAATGCTCAAGGAAAGATGGAAAAGCAAGAAAAACACAAATGGCCCGAGCAAAAATGAGAAAAACTCAATTTGGCCCGGCCAAAACATTTCTGGCACGGGCCAGCACGTTCTGTCCCGTGCTGTGCACGTTCCTGGCCCAGCTGAGCGCTGTCACGAGGTAAAGTTTTGCCTATGCTTTAACTCCGTGCGGCCCTTGTGTTAGCCCTCTTCTAGGCACAAGTCTAAGCCTTCACCTTCCAAATGCCTAAGTAACCTTGACTAAATAGGCAAGTTCCAACACTAAAGCTCCAAGAAAGGTAAGCTACCAAAGTATGCACACACTTGAGAGAACTTAAACCTTGTTGATGAAACTTGAAGATTACAAGAAAGTTTTTGGGCACAACTCCTAAGCCACTCAAACTCTCTACAACTTTTGGTTGAATCCTTACTTGGATGATTTACAAATGAGGGGCGACCCCTATTTATACTAGTAAGATAACAAATGGATGGCTAGGATTATGCCATATGGTTTACATCTAATGGCTTGGAACTTTCTTGGGAATTCTCTACAATACTTGAACTCCAAGAAACTCTAGAGGCTTCCATCAAAATATCTCCCAAAATGCTCTAGAGAACTCCATTGGGCTTGGCCGAAATGGTTGCTCCAACTACGTACAATGCATCCTAGTGTATAGTTGTTGTTTGGGTTGCTGTTGTGCTCTCTGGAAGATGTTGTCCGACCCACTTAGCTGTTGTTTGGTGCTCAAAATGTGTGGGCTGTGACATTCTCCCCCACTTAAGCCACAGACGTCCTCGTCGCGATCTCTTCATGGTATTTGGCAATGAGATCCTTGTGTTGCCATAGGGTGTCTTCGTGCTCCCAGCTTGCTTCACTGTCTGGTAGCCCCTTCCATCGCATTAAAGCCTCCTTGTAGATGCGCCCGACTCTGGAAGTCCGCCTATGCGACTCAATGCTTTCTACCTCTTTGTCAAATGAGGTAGTCAAAGTGACGGGTGCTCTGCTGCTTTGCCCTCTGGTTGCATCTTCTTGATCCGCATGATAAAGCTTTAGGCAGCTCACATAAAAGACGGGATGGATTTTGAGATGTGCTGGAAACTCCAACCTGTAAGATGCCTTCCCGACTTTCTTAAGTATGGGGAATGGTCCCTCATACCTCCTGACCAGCCCCTTGTGCACCCTTCTAAGGGATTTGAACTGATTTTGGTTGAACTTGAGCATCACCAAGTCTCCCACCTGGAACTCCAAAGGACGCCTCTTTTGATCGACCCATTTCTTCATCTTGGCGGCCTTCTCTAAGTATGACCTGGCAACGTCGAGTTCTTCCTGCCATCCTTTGGCAACTTGATAAGCTGTCGGGCTAGCTCCTCCATACCCACCTGCAATAGTATGAGGAGTAAGTGGTTGTTGGCCTATAGCCAACTCAAAAGGACTATGCCCAGTTGATTCGCTCTTCTGCAAGTTGTAGCTGAACTGGGCAATATCCAACAGCTCCACCCAATTCCTTTGGTTCGCGGTCACAAAATGCCTCAAGTATAGCTCCAATATTGCATTGATCCGCTCTGTCTGGCCATCGGTTTGAGGATGGAAGCTTGTAGAAAAGCTCAACTCCGACCCAAGTAGCCTGAAAATCTCGGTCCAGAACTTCCCAGTTAACCTTGGGTCTCGGTTTCTTACTATGTTGGCTGGAACACCCCAATACTTCACGACATGTTTGACATACAGCCGTGCCGCCTGTTCCGTTGTGCAATCAACTGTGGCAGTTATGAAAGTTGCATATTTGGTGAACCTGTTCATCACCACTAAGATGGAACCCAAACCATCAACTTTAGGCAAAGCAGATATGAAATCTGAGGAAACCCTTGCCCATGGTTTTTTGGCAATGGGAAGTGGCTCCAACAACCCCGCCGCCTTTTTCTGCTCCACCTTATCTTGCTGACATATAAGGCAGGTTCTCACATATGCATCTATATCATCTTTCATCCTGGGCCAATAATATTTAAGCTTTAGCAAGGCCATGGTTCTCCTTTGGCCAGGATGTCCAGCCAATTTACTATCATGGCACTGCCTCATAAGTGCCCTCCTGAGATCACCAACTTTTGGCACATAAAGTTAGTTCCTCCTAGTGAAGAGAAGACCATTATACATCATGAACTTCTTGGTCTTTCTTTCCATGGATGCATGAGTAAGTCCCTTAGCATAGGGGTCTTGTTGAAGACCCTCTCTGATCTGGTCCAATATGGAAGAGTTTGGTTTACTTACAGCTGCATGGAACCCTATGGATGCAAGCTCGGCTTTCCTGCTCAAGGCATCGGCTACATTGTTGGTGCGTCGGGCTTGTACTCCATCTTCATGTCAAACTCGGCCAGGAAATCCTGCCACCTTGCTTGCTTTGGACTTAGCTTCCTTTGAGTTTGGAAGTATCTGGTTGCCACATTATCGGTGTAGACGGTGAAGGAAGTCCCCAAGAGATAGTGCCTTCAAGTCCTTAGACAGTGCACCACGACTGTCATCTCCTTCTCTTGCACCGTGTATCGCCGTTCCGTATCATTAAGCTTCCGGCTTTCATAGGCGATGGGATGACCTTCCTGCATAAGAACACCTCCAATTGCAAAGTCAGAAGCATCTGCATCTGTATATACCTCATATGGCTTGAGGTGGTTTGGCAACCTTATACAGGCTCCTTCATCACTACTTGCTTAAGATCATCGAAAGCGGCTTGGCACTTATCTGTCCACGACCAAGCATTGTTCTTCTTCAGAAGATCCGTTAAAGGGGCGGCCCTTTTAGAATACCCTTCAATGAACCTCCTATAGTAGTTAACAAGTCCCAAGAAGGACCTCAGCTGAGTTACCTTGGTTGGCTCTTCCCAATCTTGGATGGCCTGCACCTTCTTGCCATTCATCCATATTTTGTCGTCCCCAATCCAGTGCCCAAGGAAGGACACTTTGCTAGAAGCAAATGAGCACTTCTCCCTTTTGACAAAGAGAGAGTTCTCCCTTAAGACTCGGAAGACAGTTCGTAAGTGGTTGATATGCTCCTGCATCGTCTAGCTATATATGACAATATCATCTAAGTAGACCACTACGAACTTGTTCATGTATGGGTGGAATACCTTGTTCATCGAAGTGCAAAATGTAGCCGGAGCATTTGTTAAACCAAAAGACATCACAAGGAATTCATAAGCTCCATACCTGGTGACGCAAGTAGTCTTTGCCTCGTGTCCTTCGGCTATCCTGACGTGATAGTATCCCGATCTTAAGTCAAGTTTAGAAAAGACCCTGGCGCCTCTCAATTGATCGAACAAGTCTTCTACCCGTGGGATGGGGTATTTGTTCTTCACTGTCACCTTATTCAAAGCCCTATAGTCTATACAAAGACGTAGGCTTCCATCGTGCTTCTTCTGGAACAGGACCGATACTCCATAAGGTGACTTTGACGGCTGAATGCACCCTGCGTCCATGAGCTCCTTGAGTTGCTTCCTTAGCTCTGCTAACTCAGGTGGGGCCATCCTATATGGTGCCAATGCAGGTGGTTTGGCCCTGGGTTCCAGCTCGATCTCATGATCCACCTCCCTCCTAGGTGGTAGTTGCTTTGGTAACTCATCTGGCATGACGTCCCTGTACTCCGCAAGGACAGCTTCGACTTCAATTGGAACTAGTGCATTGACCCCTTCATCCTCCTCCTTCAAAGTGGCTAGGAAGGTTTCTTCGCCTTTTGCTAGTCCTCTACTTAGTTGGATGGCAGAGAGAATACCTTCCTTGGTTGCTCCTCTAGTGGCTTGGACCATATATGGATTCTTCTCGTCATTGATGCTCACCATGTTGAGGTATGGGATAACTGCAGCTCTAGCGGCCTCCGTGAACTCTAGTCCCAGCACTATCTTGAAGTCATCCATCTCAGCTACCATAAAATCAACAACACCTCCCCATGTGCCAATCTTCAAGGGGACGCGTCGTGGTAGGTCGCGTACGGCCTTAGGTGGGGCATTCACTGGCTTCATCTTACTCTATGATGTGACATTAAAATGTCACATTTGGAGAGCCTAACTTAAACTAATTACTTCTTTTCGAGTGTTATCAATAATATTTTATGTGTTTTTCATGTTAGGTACCTATTTTGAAGTTAGACATGAAAATCGGAATAACGTGTTACTATCATTTCATGTGCCGAAAACGAGAGAAAAAGACTTCAAGCAAATCAAATGACAAGTATAGTCAATGACGAGTCCGACGGTGAAAACGGTATTCAATTCGGAGTTCGGGCGGGGAAGATATGGAAGAAAGAAGTCCGAGGGTATTCTAGTCCTTTGTGAGAATTTGAAGATGTAGAGACAAGGATGGAGGCACTCTCTTGGTTTCTAAATCAAGCCCCAAAACAAGTCCAAGCCCAAGAAATATTAAAAGAAGAAGAATTGTGTAGAGATTTTATGGGCACCCATTTGTGGTCTAAAGACTTAGTCAAGTTTGACTAAGTCTAGGGTTTGAAGGAAGTTAGAGAAAGGGGTCAAAGACACTATTCATCTTCATCATCATCTTCTTCACCAAGTAAAAGAGAGAAAAGAGGCAAGAGGGTTCTTGAGTTAGGGTTCTTCATCAAGAGGATTTTGAAAGAGAAAGACAAGAGAGAAGAAGGATCCGGCCAAAGCATAGGCCGGCCAGCACACTAGGCCGGCCGAGCAGCAGCTCGGGTTGCTCGGGAAGGATGCTCGGGAGAGCTGCAACAACAGCTTGGGACGCGGGAGCTGCAACACAGCACAAGGGATCGGAACAGCAGCTGCTCCGAGTACGAGCAGCAGCTCGGGCTGCAATCAAGGGCAGCAGATCGGACGCCAAGAGGAGCAGCTCGGGCTGCAAGCTTTCTAGCTCGGGCTGCAAGCTTTCTAGCTCGGGCTGCAGCTGCTAGCACACGGGACAGCACCGGACGCGCATCTCTATGCTTGGGAAAAGCTTCCTTTGGCCCGGATCCAAGCTTTTTGGCCGGAACTTCATCTTTTTGGCCGGATCTTGAAGCTTCTTTGGCCGGAATTATCTAGGGTTTCCGGCCACTATCTTGGTCCGAAATCTTAGGGCTTTTACTCCCCATCATCTTGGCTAGCTTCCCATGTGGTTTGATTTGGTTTTGGGCTTGAAATCTTATAGAGAGAGAAAGCTAGGGTTAGCTTTAATGGAGGTTGTGTTCTAAATGGAGAAGATGATGGTGGTCGCTATGGGGAACCCAGAAAATTGCTAAGGGGAGATCGGCTGCAACTCAAAACTCATATTTTTCGACGATCGTAGCCTCGAACCACATCGAAAAAAGGGGATTCTCTCATCATTTTCTTTCCATTTCTTATTCAATCACCATGTTTAGCTAGCTTTAGTGTATCGATTATATGAGATGAAATGTGATGAATTCGTGATTATGTTTAATATGATTTGATATTTTGATTATAAATTGATGTTCATTTATTTCGATTATCGTTTTGATCATATTTTCATGTGTCTTGTCAAGCACTTCGCATAGTTAATAGACGAAACGAAGTATTCGATATCGATCGTAGTCTAAGTCATAATTTCATGTGTCTTGTCATGCACTTCACATAGTTAGGCGACTAGACGACACTTTCGATGACTCGGGATTAACCGATTGAGACGTTTGTTTGACTAAGTATGATCTCCGGATATACGTAGTGCTTATAGACATCACCTTAGGAGTCGAACATCGGTTATACTTTGAACATTAGATTGGACCATACATAGTTGTAGGTTTATCATTATCGGATTCTCGGTTCGACATCTCTCTCACTTATTTATCTCCCGACTCTTGTTGCCTCCCGACTCTTGTTCCTCCGACACTTTTCTCGAATCTCTCTCGCCCGTTTACTTTTATTGTTTAGTCTAGTTTTAATTGTTATCTTGTTTTGTTACTCATTCATTATAAAACCCTCATTTATCTTTGTTTCATTTCCTATTTAGTCTAAGTTAGCTTTTAATATCTAGACCGAGGGATAAGACCCTTCGATATCCAAGCTACCTTCCTATCCTTGGATCGATCCCGGCTTTGCCGGATTACTACTTGATACCTCCGCTTGGGTGTGCAACCTTTTCGGGTGCATCACTCTAGTCTGCTTCGAACTCAAGACCCAGCCTCTTAGCTTCTTCCGACCTGATGAAGTTATCGGTAGCTCCACAATCTACCATGGCTCTAGCCTCTTTCCAGTTCAACAATATGTTCACGTACATAAGGGACCTTCTCTTCTTTGGTTTGGCAGCTACGGTCCCCTTAAGAGCATTCAAGCTGAGTGCTCCAATTTGTGGCTCATCTTCTTCTTCGCCTTCGGAATGCTGCTCCGCCTCCTTGGTAAACATGGCATTGACCTTGGTCCTGTTTGGGCATTCGTACGCAAAGTGATCTCCCGTGCAAATAAAGCATAGAAAAACACAAATGTGCATGAAAGCATGAATTCCTCTTATTTGGTACGTTATCTCCCTAGAAATTAACAACTATTGTAGCTAAAGTGACCCTATAATTAATCAAGATAACTTTAAATAACCCTAGAATGCTCAAGGAAAGATGGAAAAGCAAGAAAAACACAAATGGCCCGAGCAAAAATGAGAAAAACTCAATTTGGCCCGGCCAAAACACTTCTGGCATGGGCCAGCACGTTCTGTCCCGTACTGTGCACGTTCCTGGCCCAGCTGAGCGTTGTCACGGGGTAAAGTTTTGCCTATGCTTTAACTCCGTGCGGCACTTGTGTTAGCCCTCTTCTAAGCACAAGTCTAAGCCTTCACCTTCCAAATGACTAAGTAACCTTGACTAATTAGGCAAGTTCCAACACTAAAGCTCCAACAAAGGTAAGCTACCAAAGTATGCACACACTTGAGAGAACTTGAACCTTGTTGATGAAACTTGAAGATTACAAGAAAGCTTTTGGGCACAACTCCCAAGTCACTCAAACTCTCTACAACTCTTGGTTGAATCCTTACTTGGATGATTTACAAATGAGGGGTGATCCCCTATTTATACTAGTAAGATAACAAAATGGATGGCTAGGATTATGCCATATGGTTTATATCTAATGGCTTGGAACTTTCTTGGGAATTCTCTAGAAGACTTGAGCTCCAAGAAACTCTAGAGGCTTCCATCAAAATATCTCCCAAAATGCTCTAGAGAACTCCATTGGGCTGGGCCAAAATGGTCGCTCCAACTATGTACAATGCAGCCTAGTGTATAGGTGTTGTTTGGGTTGTTGTTGTGCTCTCTAGAAGCTGTTGTCCGGCCCACTTAGCTGCTGTTTGGTGCTCAAAATGTGTGGGTTGTGATAGCGCGCCTCCTGGCTTATGCTGAGTGTGCTCCTGGCCGCACTTCCCAAGCACAAAAGGTGTTTGACGAAATGCTCGAGCGAACTTCGTGTTCCAGATGCGCTCCGTCCCAGCCTCAAGCTGTTCGACAAAATGTCCAAGCAAAGTTCGTGCTCAAGCGTGCTCCGTCCCGTGCCTCATGCGTGCTCCGTCTCGTGCCTCATGCGCGCTCCGTCCCGTGCTGAAGAAGCTTCTGGCCCGAGCTTCCAACGCCCACCAAGTGTTCGACGAAATGCCCGAGAGGCTCCAAGCTGATGTTCTTCACTTCCAAGCTCGTTTCTTCTTGTTTTTCCTTGCTTGGTCGGACCAATGGAGTTCTTGGTCGGGCTAAAGGCTCCTAGGTCTGGCCAAGTTCCTTCCCTCTCTCTTGTTCTTTTTAAGCTCAAACCCTAATTTCTCCTCTCTTTCCTCTTTCTCTCTCTTTTCTAAGGTAGAAGATGAAGTGTAGAGACCAAGTTAGGGTGTTTTATTTCTATTTTTACCAAAAGACCATTTTGCCATTCCTTAGTAGTTAGCTACTCATTTTGATTTCTTCAAGCTATTTTGACTTTTTTTTACTCCAATTATCTTTAGCTTGATCCATAGACACTCTAACTTGACCCAAGGTTGTAAAATGACCACTTTGCCCTTTATCTCTTAACTTTCTCATTTCTTCTCTTTTTCATCTCTAGTGTTCACCAAGGTGGCCAACATGCTCCTAAGACTCCATAGACCTTTTTAAACTCTCTTTTGACCCTCTTAGGTACAAAATTACCAAAATACCCTTCGTGATCTTTTCTCTCCCTTTTGCCTCATTTTGCTCTTTAGGTTCTAGGGACCTCTTCTTAGATTCTTTTAAGCGCTCTTGACTCTTCTAGGGGTCTTTTTAGCTCATTTCCTTGCATAGTTCTTTTATGGTACCTTGTCACGAATATAAACAAAACTTATTAGAATTGAAGCATAAAATTAACTAACTTGTCTAAATTAATTAATTAAATGACATAAATGTGGTGATTTCACACCACATCAGCTGGTAATGTTTGTGACAGTCGTTCTACTTCTAGTTTCATCATTTATTTAGGTGGGAATCCTATCTCTTGGTCAGCCAAGAAGCAACCTACTGTGTCTAGGTCTTCCACTGAGGCAGAGTATCGATCTCTTGCTCAGTCTGCTGCTGAAACTTTATGGATTTGTTCTCTCCTCCAAGATCTTCATTGTTTTCTCTCTAATACACCTATTCTCTGGTGTGACAATGTTTCTTCTTTAGCCTTAGCTTCGAATCATATCTTTCACTCCAAGATTAGGCACCTTGCTTTAAATTTCCATTTCATTTGAGAATTAGTAAGTAACAAACGGAATTGATTATCATATGTGTCTACTTCTGCCCAGCCAGCTGATGTATTCACCAAAGCCCTACCTGGTCCTCAATTCTCCCAATTTCGAAGCAAGCTTAAGCTTTTACCCATCGCTTAGCTTGAGGGAAGCTAACAGACCTCAATTCTAATTGGAGCTGCACGAACTCTCTTCCATCTCTTCTTTACTAAATCATGATGACTAAAGAGTGGTTTTCTATTGGATAGGCTTATGTCCAACCTCGATACACCATAACTTAATCTCTTGAGTTTGTTAAGAAGTTAGTTGGTGTTTGTAGAGAGAGAGAGAGAGAAGCGTTTTCTGTTTTTTGGTTGTTAGAAAGTTTGTTATGAATTGCCTTTAAATACTTGTAATTCTCTTGAATTCAAAGCTAATGAGAATCAGTTTCACTATCTCTCTCTCTCTCTCTCTCTCTCTCACCTTTCTCCATTATCTCCATGTTCATCTTCCTCTCTTTTTTCTCTGAAAATGACAAAGAAGTTAATATTGAGAATTTATTGTTTCATTATTTCTCTTCTACCAGTTTTTCTCTCTTATGAATGAAACTACAAAAGAATTTAATGGTCAAAATAATAGTGAAGGAATCTGATAGTCTTTGTAATGGAAGAACCCAAAGCTCGTACATGGTAAAGAAATTAGATCTAATATTTTAACATAATATTTTATTTAACATTCGGACAACATGTACAATTTTATTGAAGATTCACACAAGACCTTAAAGACTTGAACATGCAAGGTCTGAAAAAAAATTTCTACATTTTAAAAGTCTTAAATTTCGGTAGTGGTTGAAACAGTATACTTGATGAATGTTTTTTCTACATTTCATGACGGTAACCTTCATGACTGTCACTGAAATGAACAAGAATCGGCAAAAAAGTTAAAAAGATTACCTTAATCGCAATTTTTCCTCGAACCTTTCCGATTGTGTTTGAAGATCAAAAACTCCAATTATAACTCTTCTACTTGAGACACCGAGTAAGTTAACTTTATCTCCCTTCCTTAATGTTTGCTAGAACTTAATGGAAGATTGAGAAGAACCATTCTTCTTGACTAGATGGATAGTATGGGAGGATACTGTGGAGCTAGACTCATTTCCTTCACAGATATTGTGGAGCTTTGGGATACTTTTATTTCTCTTTTATAGTCTCTTTTTGCCCAGGGTGGCCTTTTATATTCTTTCTCCCGTTTCTTAATTAAATTAAATTATTCAAAAATAAAAAAAAAATAAAAAAAACTCCAAAGAGATAATGGGTATGAAGAAGCATTTAATTAGTAATTTGATTGATTTAGTAAGCTCCCAGTAGTATCAAACAAAGTTCCAAACAAAAAGTAGCAAACGTATTAAACAAAAAGGAGATGAAGAAACATTAATGCCCTACTACGGTACTACCTATGTCTTCAATTTGGAGCATTACCATACACAAAAAAGTTGTTTATATATATAGCTAGGTTATATTTCTTCTATATCATCAATCCCCGTTGATCAATTTGATTTAAAGGTAAGCTCCTGTACTACATGCATGCAGTATTCATGATATGGACGTTTATGGAATTTGGGGTTTCATTGGGCCACCTTGCCCACTTCCATGGTGATGCAATGGATCTGGACCAGATGGAACTATCCTTAACTCCCCACCGCCGCCGCCACCACTACCACCACCATTATGGTCAGAGAACCGTCGTTGGCTCATCGGAAATGAGACTTCTTCCTTCTGGTTATGATCAATCAAAAGCTGCATTAATTCATTAAAGAAGAGATCAATATTAGTTAAGTTGCATGGATATATATATATATATATATATATATATATATATATATATTCATGCATGCATGGTGGGTTTATAAAAAAAATTGATTAGAATGAGAAAACCCAAATGAAAACCTTTCTGGTTGGATTATGAGGTAGCAATAGTAGTGATGGCCTTGATAATTTGTCCTCAGAAAAGAAACAAATGGTTGCCATTGTGAGAGCTAAACTAAATAGAATGACACCTCGAATCATCATTACTAATACAGTAATTTGCTTCTCTAGAGAGATGATATATAGGTAGTGAGAGAGAGAGATAGAGAGAGTTGGTAGTGAGATTGAAAGAAGGAGAAGCAATTTATAAAGAGAAGGGTAGATTGAAATAAAGAAAGAGAGGGTATTTGATATGACAGAATCAGAGTGAATGATTGCTTATGCAGCCGTTTATGGGATGGAGATTGACTCTATTTGCAGAGAGAATAGGTCTGACTCTATACAAGATATTCCACTTTTTTCATTCATGTCATGACAGCCGGACTCAGCAGCACCACGTCATCTTTTCGAGAGCCAACAAGTTTTGAGTTAATTCTGTTTTGGCCCCCAATTGTTGACCAACTCACCATTTTGGTCCCCAATTGTGTCTGGCAGTTCGTTTTAGCGCCAAGATCGTGGGCAGTGCTGACATCATCAAACAAGCAATATTTTTCTATACCTTAATTACCCCTCCGACTAAATCAAAACCAAATCTCAAATTGTCAAATCATTTATTCCTGATTTCTTTTCCCAAAACCCTTTCTTCTCCATTTTCATATCATTTCACTTTCTCTCTCTACATTTTCTTATTTCTCTCTCTACTTTTTCCTCCTCTCAAATCTTAGCCAAGCTGAAAGAACAACTTTCAAATGAATTCATGGGTACTTACCATATATGTTAATCATCATTTCACTTTTACTGTTTTACATTCATATCAATGAGTTTTATTCAAAATTCCATTGATATTTTACATTATACTTCTAATTTGTTTGCTAACTTCAAGTGTTTGTCTTCTTTAATGGGTGCAAGCTGAGAAGTTAAGAAACAACTACACAATCACACAATCCACACAATGAAGAGTTGATTTTTCATATTGGTTAGAACTTTTGAACAAGTAAATCATATATTAGCAAAAGATAAACTCTACCGAACAACAATAATATTATCTCTAAATGTCAACTTCTCCAATCTCTTCGATTTAATCCTTGCCATGAACATTTGATCCTATCAAATTTAATAAGTCTGAAAAATTTCAGGCCAATCAATCCCGATGGGTAGATCAGGATGCGAGAAGTAATATAATATACCGAATGTGGATTTCATCAGTAGAAAATGCATAAGCTATAGTTAATTTGTCAAAAGATGGTAATTGGCAAGTTCAGGGCAAAAAATTACCAATTAAACTTCACAACTCCTTACATTTGTTATTATTTACCGGTAACTCCAGTGTTACTTGTGAAGTTGTTCAAGAACACTAATTTAGTAAGCTACCATAATGTCAAGATCGTGGATAAGCCATTTTATCTTTCTTGTTGGGAAAATATCAAGATCCAAGATAAATTTGTAGTATCAGAATGACCTAGAAAAAATAATGTCTAGTGGAAGGCCCAACCAAGCAATTAGTCAACATGGAGAAGAAAATGTAGAGAGAGAAAGTGAAACGATATGAAAATGGAGAAGAAAGGGTCTTGGGAAAAGAAATTAGGATTTAATGATTTGGCAACTTGGGAGTTGGTTTTGATTTGGTCAGAGGGGTAATTCAGGTATAGAAAAGTATTGCATATGTCTTGATGTCAGCACTGCCTGAAAAGTGGATCTTGGGGCCAAAACGAACTGCCGGACACAATTGGGGGCCAAAACGGTGAGTTGGCCAATAATTTGGGGCCAAAACGGAATTAACCCAAAAAAACTTCATGTCTTCTAAATTTTGGACTAAGTTTCACCGTACCTTTTTTTTTGTGGGGGACGATGTTTCACCTTACTTATTAGCATTATTCCACATCATTGTTGTGAGAGAGTAGAGGTTAGAGAGATGTTTGAAGAGGATGAGAGTGATGAAGATAACCGAAAATACCTATCATCATAGGGATGTAGGCACTCTCGGTTATAAGAAAAAGCACTCATACGATTAAGCGAAGAGGCACTTCTCTTGGTGTAGTTAGTACAAAATTGGGTTAAAACTAATTCTTGAATTAGTTAGTTAAATCAGTTTTTCTCTCTCTATCTCTAAACTTATTATGTTATTTCTCTCTCTCTCTAAACTCTTGTTAGCTATAAAATAGAGTTCAATTCTTATTGTACATACATTGAATTGAGAAGTTAATAAAATCTTTACTTCAAGAAATTCACAACTTTTCATGGTACCAGCGTCGAAACCTTAAAATTGATTTTCAAATAGAAATTGAAATCAATAACAAGAAGGAAGCTAATCTTCTGTCATCAAAGAATCAGAGATATAGTCTTCATCATGAAAGAACGACTTCAACATTGGAAGATGAATCCGAATCAGAATCAGGTAGCTTATAATCCAAATCTCGCAAATCTTATATCTGCTAGATTAGATGGATCAGACTTTCTTGTTTGGAAAGATCAAGTAGAAAATGCCTTGATTGAAAATGATCTAGTGTGCTACATTGATGGCACCTATAGTGAACCCCCTCAGTTAACTGTAGTGGAAGGAAGAGATGTAATAAACCCAGTTACTTCTTGGATATTTAGGTTCAGAGAACATGTTCTTATTTGGTTCTCACTTAGACCAAATATATTCATGAATTGCTTGATAAAGCAGGTCTCTCTTACTCTAAGCCTAGTCTGGTACCAGTCTCTGTGGGTAAGAGACTTCCAAAATTGAATGGTGAGCTCATTGACAATGTTGTGTTCAATAGAAATATGGTAAGGGGTTTACAATATGTAACAATGGCTCGACCAGATCTGACAATTAGTGTGAATTACTTGTCTCAATTCATGCATGAGCCTAGGACTAGTCATCTGGTACTTATTAATAAGGTACTTAGATATCTGAAAGGCACCATTGGTGTTGGTATTACAATTACAAGAGGAAAGTTATCTGTGTTAAAAGGATACTATCATTCAGATTAGGGAGAATGTTCTGACACTCGCACGTCCACCAATGGCTATTGTATTTTCTAGGTTCTACCTTGGTTTCATGGTCATCTAAGAAGCAAACGACTGTCTCTAGGTCATCCACAGAAGCTGAGTATCGTGCCCTTTCTCTCTCGCGACTTCTGAGGTGTTATGGTTGTCTTATTTACTTGAATAACTTGGTATTTCAGTTGCCACTCCATTGCTTTTGTCTTGTTATAATATGGGGACTAAGTACCATGCGTCTAACCCAGTGTTTCATGCTCGCACAAAACACATTGAGATTAATTATCATTTCATTCGAGACTTAGAGTTGAGTTCCACATTTGAGATTTGTTTTGTATCTTCTAAAGAGAATTTGGATGGTATCTTTACCAAGGGTATTTTGTACTCTCTGTTTGATTACATTCGCAGCAAACTCATGCTTCTTCCCTTGGTGAATCATTAGTTTGAGGGAAGGGGTTGTGAGAGAGTACAGGTTAGAGAGATGTTTGAAGAGGATGAGAGTGATGAAGATAACATAAATTCCTACCATCATAAGGATGTAGGCACTCTCGGTTATTAGAAGAAACACTCATACGATTAAGCCAAGAGGCCCTTCTGTTGGTGTAGTTAGTAGAAAATTGGTTTATAACTAATTCTTGAATTAGTTAGTTAAATCAATATCTCTCTCTCTCTCTCTAAATTTATTATGTTATTTCTCTCTCTCTAAACTCTTGTTAGCTATAAAAGAGAGTTTGATTCTTATTGTAAATACATTGATTGAGAAGTTAATAAAATCTTTACTTCATGAAATTCACAACTTTTCAATTTTGAATACTTTGCTTTAAGAAAATAAGATAATTTTAAATTTGAGATATTTGTTTTCTTGATAATTTATAGCTAATGTTTCGTCAATGAAATTTATAGCTACTGTCTGTGTGGGATCTAACATGATAATATAGCTAATGTGTCGTCAATGAATTTTTTCGAGTAAGATAGTTTATTCGGGATTTATCCCCGAATATACCTCGGTCTCTATATTGTCGACTCGCCTAAGAGCCAAAATCCTAGTCCCGTGAAATTTTGAGTAAATCTCCGACTAGGACCGAGTCGACTAGTGGGACCAGTCAGGATTTATAGCTTATCTTTTTTTTTTTCTTTTGTTCAAATGGACAAAGGTGGTTTACGATTTGCTCATTCGGCTTCTTTACCCTTTCTCTCCCCTTTAAACATTATTCTAACTAGATTGAGTAATTTTGAAGTTTTCTTCCTCCTTAAACAAGATTCCAAGTTTCTCTCCCATCTTCTCAATTTTATTGAGTAATTTTGAAGTTTTCTTCCTCCCTAAACAAGAACCCAAGTTTCTCTCCCCATCTTCTCAATTTCTTTTACACTCTTTCTTTGTAGAACCCAGATTTTATTCTTTGTCTCAGAAAACTCGAATAAATGTCAGGCTTTAGTGTTTTATACTTCATTAATGTTGTAGAACTTGTTTTTTTAGAATAAAATTACTTTCAACAAAAAATTACACTTTGTCTAAAGTATAAATCAAAAGTTAAAGCAGAAGGACAAAATTGCAAAGAAGTTAACAGAAAGTTAATAAATAGCAAAGACTTGACGTGTTAAGGGTGCAATGTCGAATATGCCAAATCATATGCTGCTTCTTAGGAATGAATTTTTAGTGTGTATACTTCATTAAGCTCAAATACTTATATTTATACCAATATATAATTATATATACAAAATAAACTGTATATTTACATTCTACGACTAGTCCTACGTAAATACGACCAGTAACGACTAAGCCTAGTCTAGAGTCCTTCGACTAGCCCTCCTTGCCGACTTTTCCAACAAAGCTCTTATGAATGAAACTACAAAAGAATTTAATGGTCAAAATAATGAGGAAGAAATCAGGTGGTCTTTGTAATAGAGAAAAAATTAGAATTGGTATTTTTTTCAATGGTAAAGAAATTAGATCTGATATTTTAACATATTGTTTTATTTAAAATTCGAACAACATCTAAGAATTTATTGAAGATTCACACAAAAGTTTAAAGACTCGAACATTCAAGATCTCGAATTCACATTCTATTCATTTTAAAAGTCTTAAAATAAATTCCTGTCGTGGTTGAAACGGTATATGTGATGAATGTCACATATATATATATATATATATATATATATATATATATATATATATATATATATATTAAAATGTCCTACCCATTTGAGATTTTTTTACTTTTTTTTTTTTGTTGGATGAGATTTTTTTTTACTTGTCATTTACAATTTATTTTTCAAATAAATATTCCTTACAATATACAAATACACTGTACACACATTAATTGAAAAAAACGAGAATATGTACAATTGATTCTTAAATATCTTCTACTTATATTATATATTCTATGAATTGGAGAGGCTTTATTTAGTTTTCCTTATTATCTAATTATTTCATATGCATTCGAAAATATCTCGTACTATATGAAACTAGGGATCATTATTTTCGCTATCTTTGTTCGAGAACTACCTAAGGTTTTGGGTCGCCAATTCCAGCAGCGAGTGGGTAATCCGGTTGGATGCATAGTACGAAAAAATTGACCAAAAAATGTGGAACACATTTTCATTGATGTTTGTCATAAAGATCGAAAAGAAAATATATACGATTGACGCAACAAGATAAACACATACGAAAAATCTATAAAATAAGGATCTAGATATACTACTAGTACAATATTACAAAATATATGATACCCTCTTGAAAAAATAATATATAGTCCAATTTGTTCTCAAAAAGAAATAGAAGAAAGTATCTGTGTCGATTGTCTACGAGTTGGGCCAATCATGATAAGATACGGCCGTATCTAACGAGGGAAAAGGTGACGTCAGAGGGGATAACGAGGGGACGGCTGTCAAATTGGGTAAATCCGTTATGCCCTCGAATCTATTTCAAGACCGTAAGATTTCCTGACGTACAAATGACGACCATTCTCTCAGACTTCTCATTGTATTCACTACAAATATTGGGAAGGGAAATGTTAAATGCACTCACCACTTCTACTAAATCCACCAACATCGGCTTTGATTTAAAAAAAAAAGAGTTAATTCCTATTTGACCCCTTACTTTGTGAGCAACTTTCTTTATGGGCTCCTATTTTCTGTAAATTCAAATATGACCCCCTTTTTTTATGTAAATGTCCTAACTACCCTTCCTATAAATATTTTTTCAAAATAAAATTAAAAAAAAAACATTAATTCCACCTAACTTCCCTCTCCACCACTTATCTTTCTCCACGTCACCTCTCTCTCTCTCCAACTCACCTCTCTCTCTTCTCCAACTCACCACTCTCTTCTCCGGCCGGCGACCTTTGTCGGAGAAGAGATAGGTGACTTGGAGAGAGAGATGACATAATTTTTTTTTTTGAAGGAGAAGAGAGTGGTGAGTTGGAGAGAGAGAGAGTTGAGTTGGAGACCGGGCCTATAGCCCAACGAAATTATGGCCTAAAACCCAACTACATTATTTATACCCTAATAATCTCAATTCAGATAACCAAAGATTCCACCTTCTCTGGGACTCGAACCTGGGACCTCCAGGACTTTCTGGAGTTTATGTCAACACCTGGGAACCACTTGGGCTACCAACTGTCGACTATGAAAGGGAATTTTAACTAAGTGTTATGCTGATAGAATTGAGTGAAAGAGGTGTCCATAACACTTACAAAGAGTGATTTAAAACTTTCCCTTAAAGGAATAGTCCCCTCGCAATTGAAACATTATTAAACAATGGTTTTTTTTCTTCTCCCATTTAAAGAATTTATAAAAAGAAAGATGATAGAATTGTTTGGTATGTTGTACAATTCTATGGACACTATTTCTAGTGTTAAGGGTACAAAATACATGATGGATAGATGGCTAGGGTGATATGTTTTCTTTTTAATTGTTCAGCGTCTGCCTCTAGTCCTTGACCTATAGGGTGGAAGATTATACCTCTTACCACTCCAACTAAGAGTTGTTGGCTAAGGCAGTATGTCGTTCTTACTATATATACATATATATTTTTATTTTTCTAGTTTTTGAATATTTTTAAGGATTATTTCCCAAATAGCCCCCAACTTTATGACCAGCTTACTGCCTAGCTCCTTTTTCAGTTACCGTTTAATGTCCGCGGTTAACTAGTCATCACTTCTCTCTCCTCCATTTCATCACCTCTCTCTGTCACCTCATCGTCTTCACCGGCGAATTTTTGGGTCGGCGACCTTCAAACATGAAAAAAAACATTTTTTTCCTCTCTCCTCTCTCCCCTCTCTCTCTAAAAAAATTCATCTCTCCACTCTCTCTAAGATCTAGTTCGAAAAACCCTAAACCCAAATTTCGAGAGTGAGTTTGTGTTTGTGTGTGAGAGATAATTGGTTGATTATAGATAGGGTTAGAGCATCAATTACGTCTTGTCTGAAGTATGTGTGAGCATGTGCCATTTTAGACTGCATATTTCCACTGTCAGAAGCAAAATTATGATATAGGAAAGCTTTAGCTCCACTACGTTCTCTCAATTGTCCAGTTCCATAAAGAAACCCTAGAAGAACCTTCGATCTCTGATACAGCTTTCTCCATTAACCTTAAATCTCCATTTGTTGAAGCTGAAATCATTTTCCAACACCAGAGTAATACAAACCCTCGTTATTGCTCTTCGATGGAGAAATAACCAAATTTGGTTCAAAGATCTGACGCAATGAACCAGGGTTAAGTTCTTCTTCCGATTTATTATCGGAGTCACCGAATTCGTCCCATTCAGTTGAGGAATCTTCATCAAAAAGAGAAGAAGGAGAAGAAGGAGAAGAATTATCTTCAAGATCGTCTTTAGAGAGAACAAAAATGAAAGGACAAGTAATCACAAAGAAAGGAAGGAGAGAGAATATGAGAAGCAAGTAAATGAAGAGATTATTCGAGGAAGAAGAGTACGCGCGTTGACGCATCAGATCTAGAGAAAGAAAGGGAGAGGAGAGATGATTCTTTTTTTTGTTTATTTTAGAGAGAGAGAGTGGAAAAAATGATTCTCCTTTTATGTTTGAAGGTCGTCGGCCGAAATATTGGTCGGTCGTCGACCTTCGCCGATGAAGACGATTAGGTGGCAAGAAGATGAGGTGGCAGAGAGAGGTGATGAGATAGAGGAGAGAAAAGTGATGATTAGTTAACATACATTGAACGGTAACTGAAAAAGAGGGGCATCTAGGTATTTTTGATAAGTAGGGGGCTAGACAGAAGCTGGTCATAAAGTTGGGGGCTATTTGGGAAATAAACCCTATTTTCCAATATAAATATATATTTATTTTTTTATTAGTATGATTGATACTTATCTTGATATGTCACTATGCTCGTTCCTTCTTGAGTTTTATATCTTCTTGTTGTTCCTCAATATGTAGGGCGGAGTCAGGATTTTAACTCAGACAAGGCTAACATGGTTTCCTGATCAAATATTCATGAAGAAGATGAAAGTTCGAAGTATTAATATCATGATTAATTAAGTCCGAAACTTAAGTGATATGAGTAGGTAATTGTCTAATAAGTCTCGGTTCTGATTAATCATTTCAGGGATCCAAGGGTCGTGGGAGATTCAAACATCTTTACCATCACCAATCTGCGAAATGATGTTAGCTCTCATAGTATCTCTAGTATGAAGGATGGGTTTTCAAAATGATGTTAGCTCTCATGCCGACGACTAGATTTCCGTTGCCTCATTCGTCGTATAGTCCTCCCGACTCTTTTGGCCGACGAATTTTCTCCGTCGGGTGAACTTACTGCCGACGGTAATTTTTAAGTTGTCGATAGTATAATGTCGTAGGCAATAACCTTAATTTTTGTAGTGCCGCTAGAATTCTCTCTTTTGTCTCTCTAAATTATGGATTACTGTTTTAGGTATGAGTTGGTAGCTAAAAGGATACGTGGAAAAAAGCCCAAGGGCGAACTTGATCAAAATAGTCCTTCCATCTTGAGTTATAAGATTTTGTTTCCATCTAGCTATTTTGTCAAATTTCTCGGTCAACCCATTATAACTTTCAACTCTATTACCCGGTTTTAATAAAAGTGAACCTAAATACTTTACCTCATTTGTCATAACAGGAGCATGGAGATATGTGGTGAATTGTAATCTCATCGCATCTGGAACTCCCAATCTAAAGAATAATGAAGATTTATCGAAGTTCACAGATTGTCCCGAGAAACCTGAGCATTCAGCCATTAATTGGAGGATAACATTTAAATTGTTGTTGTTAGCCTCGACAAAGATAATAAGATCATCAGCTGAAAGGAGGTGATAAATAGAGGGGTTAATTCTGTTCATCTTGTACCATGTAAAAAGACAACTTCTTTCATAGTAGTAAATCATTAGTGATAGGGACTGAGATGAAAGAATAAACAGGTAGGGTGACAACGGACACCCTTGCCTAAGACCTTTCGAGGTTGTGAAAGCCCCATGAAGCGCCCCATTAATTTGTATGTTGAACTGAGTGAAGGATATATTCATTCGGTCCGATGGAATTTGTCCTTCTGATAGATTCTAAAATCCTAGGCTTCTCCACATTGAGTGAAGGATACATTCATTCGATCTGTCATACCGAAACCCGACAAATAGTCTAGTTAAAGCCGGAAACAATCATAATCTAAATCCAAAACATTGATACAATAGAGTTTCAACTATTAACTATCAATCTATAAGCATACACCATCAAAGAACTCAACCTAAGTATGGTGTATTAAATCAAAAGCATAGCAAATGAAGAAATTATTATCTATCAAAACTAAGAATTCAATATTGCTACATTTAAACCACATCAAGATATTAAAGCATAAAGGGGATATCGCCGAAATTATGTTAAGACTTCATCATAACCCCAAGTCAGAGAGTTTTAGCTACACATGATCAAGATTCAAACTAATAAGTATGATGAATAGGAGAGAAACATGGAAGAACTAAAATTTTCTCATTGATTTTCCGTCTAGCAGCCAAACGCTCCCCTAGAGAAAATAATTTTCTAGCCTCAGTGGAAAATTATTTTCCATTAGCACTTTCAAACCAAACGTGGTCTTCTTCAACAACAAAATCTCTCTCTCTTCTCTGTTTTAAACTTCTAGTCCCTTTCTCCCTCTCTCACACACAACTGTTAGCAAAGAAAAATTCAGAGAGATAATGAATAAGAAATAAATATGATTCACTTGATTCTCTGCCTCTCTCTACAATTCTTTCTATCTCTCTCTCTCTCTCACTAAAATTAATCTCTGTTTCTCTCAATACTCTGTCTTTCTAATCTGTTTATCTTTCTCTCACTAAAAGAAAGAACAAAAAAAGAAAATGATAAAAATAATAAGCCTAGTGATGATAGTGTTCTCTGTTTCAATTCCAGCTCTTCATCTCTCTCTAAAATATATCCTTGAAGCTCTGAGAGGAGAAGAAGAACTCCCTGTTTTTACTTTCAAGAAGAGATAAGAAGATGACGTTGAAGGATATTCCTTTAAGAAGGAGGTGTCCTTCGACCAAGAATGCAATGCTAGCAATCTTTCGGATAGAACAATTGATGAAGAAGATCATCAAGTCCGGTTGATTTAGGGGTCGTAGTGTTTAGCTAGAAACCAACTACAATCATAGAATTACGAAGTAATTCGCGGCTTACTTCGACTGGATCCTACATCGGGTTACACATAAGAATGACTATTTAATCAGATGATATGAATAATGGGAATGAGATATATAATCATGGGAGAGTCCCATAAATATGTCTCATAGGCCTAAAAGAAGTTTAAGCAACGATAACACAAAATGCCCGAAAAGCGGAATTTTGGTCGGGGCACCGGAAGAGTGTTTTGGGAATAAAAGGGTGGCTGGCCATGATAATTGGGGTTCCCTAAGGGGACCGGCCAAATCTGGAGTTTTACTCCTTAAGGGAACGGCCACAACTATTAAGGAAAGGTTTCTATTTTTGACTATTTCCTTAATCTTATTCAAAAGGAACTTTTTAGGAATCTAATTAGGGTTGAACTCTAACGTAGAACTCTATATAAGGTATCTTAGGGACTTGAATAAGGTGTTGAATTTCTCTAAGATCTTTCTTACTCTACCACATCAAGTAGACTAGAGAAAGTGAACTAATTTCCAAAAGCTATCAACTAGTCAATAAAGAAGAAGGAGTTCTTCTTGTTATCAAACTACCATTGTTGTTCTAGATAACATACAAGGTAGGAGATTAAGTAGACCATTCGGTGTCCCAAGTAGAGGAACTATAATTGAAGCTCTTGGTCTTCTTCAAAGCGATTGGAAAGGTTCGAGGGAAAACTATCAATTAAGGTAAATCATTAACTCTTAGTTGATTATTAGCTTATGCATGGTGATCTTGGGAATACTGCTGTTTGACATTGGATGTCAAAGTAATCCGCATACAACACTAGTAAGTGACTCCATAACCCTACAGATGCCCCGGTTCAGAGATTATCATGTTCTCTGGTTTTTCTTTCCTTTATGTAGAATGACTCAAACCGAACCCTAGCTGTTGTCTCTCTCACTAAAAATGTTTCGTCTCTAACAGTCAAAAATCTTCTACTTCTCTTTCTATAACTCAGTGAAGATTCCTGGTTTCTTTATCTAAATCTTCTTATCAATAAAATCGCCAAAATAATCTTCTTAATCCACTGTCGAATTATCTCCTCAATCAAATTCCAATTTCCAGCCAAGTTCTTTCTTTAACGCCTTTTGAATCAATCTGTTTCAGCCGAGAAGTGATCTTTCTCTCCCTCTAATATCTATTTTGATCAGAGAGAGAAAATTGACCAGCTTTTTCTTTCTAAATCGGAGGAAGCAAATCAAAACAATTTGATTCTTCTCTCCATCTTTCAAACCGAATCATTCTATCTCTTCGAATATCTCTCTCTCTCTAATATCCATGATGATGGAAGAAATCCCAATATCTTGCTTTCCTTCTTCACCTCTCTATCTCTGATTTTCTTTCTTCAATCACTCTAGCCATCTCAATCTCTTATGTCTCCATCAATATTTTTGTAATCTTCAAAGAAATCTCCCTCTCTCTCTCTAGAAAATGCAATCCCACCATATATTTCTTTCTCTTTACTGTTTGTTAGAGATAGACACGATGGATAGAAAGAAATGGGAGGGAGGAAAAGATTTCCAAAAAACTGGCGCCTAATCAAGTTGTCGATTTGCTGGCAATAAGGAACTGATAAGGTGTTTCACGATCTAGTAACGGAAGTCAGGGCGCGGGTCCCTGATGAAGACATGTGGGAGGGAGTACTTTCAGCCGTTGGATTGTCTGGGTACACTAGGGTACACGGCGTTATAATGTGCTCGGGTGCATGGAATCCTATACCTGGACAACCCTAGGTACACCCTTTAGTTACCGAAGATAGCCAAAAACTAATCCGAGCAGTCAGATCCGTCTCCCATGAACGCGCCACGTGTCTCTTGCTGTTTTATGCTTCTATTTAGCCATGGACTTTGATCCAAACGTTGACCTACTATAGTTTTCTCATCCGGGCTTCACTTTGACTTCCGTTTTCGTCGTTGGGTTTGTCTTGGACTCTATTTTTCATCCGAGCATCAATATTGACCAAAATTATCGGAATCAACAAGTGAATAACATGCCCCCCATGTATCTTTCTCATGGTTTTTATCTGTTTATCGTGCACAATTCTGCAGAATACACCTGGGTAAGATAAACAATCAATTCATCAGAGTAACGGCTCGAAATGAACTAACTAGTCCAAGTCAAGAGAATTAGATGAGACATTTTCATGTTTCATCATACCCATTTTTTTAGCCCTTTGCTCTAACCTAGTTTTTTCAATTTCTTCCAAGTGTAATAGTTCCTCCTGGTAGCTGCTTTCGGTAGCTAGTGTCTCGTCTGTAAGAATAAGGTTTTGAATATTCAGAAGCTTGCTTTCAGATGTTCTATCCTTCTAACCAAGTGAAATGCCCATGTACTCCAAAATTGTGTGAGAAGCTTAACTGCTTGAGCTTTATCGTAAAACGGCCCAGTGCAAGAATCACAATTAGTATTTAATATCTCTCTATAAGCATTATGTTTTAGCCAATACGACTCAAAATATTAAATTTTAATAGTTGATTGTTCCTAGACCTTAGTTTTTAACAGTTTAGGAACACGATCACTCGAGTACCTCGGTAAATGAACTAGGCCCGAGTCAGGGAACTGGATTGACCATTCTGGATTGCATAATGCTCTGTCAAGACGCTTTCTAGTGAGACGATGGTGAGATCTATTATTAGTCCACGTGTAAGCTTACCCTTTAAAACACATATTGATTAAACCACCATTATGAATAAATTGCTGAAATTCTGTGAGGAAAGGAATGTAAGTTGACCCATCCCATCCATGGGAGGGTGCACCCATTGCATTCATGTCACCATACAACAAAATGGCTTATTAATTGATGAGATCTTTTGAAGTAAGTCACCCCAAAATTGAGGTATGTCTTGTGTAGTTGTGTTCCCAGTAGACCATACACACATGATTGCGTAAGAGGACCTATAATAGTGAAATGTACGAGATTATTAAAGGAATAATTAATAGATAGATTTATCGATTCAGACCAATGTAACAACAGACCACCTCCTTGTGAGAATAGTCCCACATGGAAGAATGGGTAACTAGCAACCAAGCATATAAATTAGTATAGGTCCTCTCCGCTCATTGTCAATTGGTTTTGAGTTGGATGGCCACAAACTTAACATGGTATCAGAGCTAGACCCACACGTGATAGGCTTAAAAGCCACACGTGCTCCACGTCACCCGTAAAGAAAAAACACACACGTGTTAGGCTCAAAGAACGCCACACGTGAGAAGGCGTGTGAGAATAGTCCCACATGGGAGAATGGGTAACTAGCAACCAAGAATATAAAGTATAGGTCCTCTCCCCTCATTGTCAATTGGTTTTGAGTTGGATGGCCACAAACTTAACACTCCTCTGCCCCTTGAGAGGACCTGATGGGAGTGTTTTAAATCAAAATGATCATACTTAGGTACAGAAGACTTATTACTAACTTTTGTTTTAAAATAACAACAATAATTGGCTTAATGGCCTTTAGAAACTGACGAAGGGAATCCTTTGTCGTGTCGGTCCCTAAACGACGACAATTCCACGCCAATAACTCATTCCTCCATCGTCTTTGCGGTAGCTGGAACGTTTTAGTCGTCGATGCATTTGCTCCTCTCCATGTTGCTGAGAAATTACTGATTCTTCTTCAGTTTCGAAAGTTATATCTCTATGAGACGTTTGGGGATCATGCCTGAATAGTGAAACCGGTGGATTAGCCACTTGATTCTGCGACATTGTCATTCTCGAACGCTTAACCTGCATCAAAGTAGTTAAAACAATTCCAAAATTATGTTGGAGAGAAGGGGTATCAGGTGATCTTTCTTCCCCAAAATTGTCTGTAGAAAAGGTAGTCCCAGATAAATTATCACGAATCAGGAGGTCTACACCATTGAATGATCCCAATTATCTTCATACAATTCTAGAATTAAAAGGAACCTTAAACCTAACAGAGTATTTTGGCTCAATGGCCGAGGAGACCAAGGCTTTTTGCTCCTCAGGTTGATCCTGTTTAAGTAAATCACCTATAGTACAATCGGACAAAAACTTATGGTATGGCCTATACGGCCAAATGAAAGGCAATATCTCGGGAGTCGCTCAATGCGGATTTCCACACTGATTAACGGAGTGTTAGATGACTTGAGATTGTCTCTTCGGGGAAAGGAACCGTGGACATTAAATCCCACCTGAACTCTACCAAACACCATCCACTTGAAAGCTTCTTCCGGTATACTTTCCTTGTAATTTCCCAAAGATCCCGCCAGAGGTTAATAGTAGATCAATTAAAGAAGAGGTCTTAAAATGCTCTTTTCTATTATTTTTTGGTTTTTCATTTAGACGTGCCTTTAAACATTACGATCTTCGACCTTTGTTCATTTGGGTTCAAAACAGCCGATTTGCCTACCTTGGGCCTGGGCCTCCCCGTATTGACAACCACTAGTGGCCCTCCTATGGATATAATTAGCTAACCTTATGATACTAAAATGGCTAAAAAAAAAATGAAACAAGTATAGGCCAGATAAGATTATATCCTCCAATTGTGAAGGAACTAAGTGAAATCTTTGATACCCAAGTACATTAAGTACTTCATTAGGTACAATACTATTCCATAAGAAAAGGAAGAAACCAAACAAAACCAGACTAAACATGTTAATTTGCCCAATCAAAACTAACCCAATAAAAATCAACAACATAAATTGAATTGAAGGGGGTTAAGAGACAAAAGGAAGACAAGATGTTGACCCTACAGCATCATATTATTCTTATTGTCTCACTAGGGTTGGTAGTAGCTACTAGTTTCTTCAAGTGAGTGTTCTGGTGAAGGTTTTAAATGTAGAGAGAGAGAGAGAGATGTAGAGAGGGAAACTGAGTAATAATCCACTCAAGGGCTCAAGCTGGTGTCCACGTAGAAGGACTAAATCTAATGTATGTAATGTCGACATCTCTTGTCTCAAAGTATATGCCCAAATCTAACTAACAAAATTTATTATTCTTTTTTCCTTTGAGACTGACTAATATACATTTTATTTATTTTTCTCCTATTTTAATTATATAAATGTTGAAAGGGGCATCAAAGAATTATACCAAGTTAATGATCTAAATGGACCACCCAACCTAAAGAAAAAAAAATAGTAATTCAAGTATTTAACCCTTCCGTTGTGATTTGTAGTGTGGTCGTTAAATTGCACGAGCGAACTATTTCAAAACAATAAATAAAAAGTTGATATATTTTGTATTTCAATCATATACATAATTATTTTTCTTTTATTTTTGCTGATATATATGTGAGTACTGGTGTTTATTAAGTTGTTATTAAACTTGTGTTATTGTATTTGTAGATTGACTTTTTCATGAGATCGATATCTTCACTCTACGTAATTAAAGGTGTTACAGTATTAACCTTGTTTCGATGTTGACATGAGCGGTTGAAAGTTTAGTCTATGTTTTCTCACATTACAACTTGCAAGAGAGTCGTTATGTATTTATGTTATTTTTGTTCGCATCTCTTCAAGTTCTCTTATTACTAAGTTGGGGGTTGATAAAAGTAAAAGAAAAAAACATAGATTTAATAAGGGGCCGTCCAAAGTCAGAAACCAATTAGAAACAACTCAAAAAAATCAGGTTCCTAGTGGCTAAATTATTACGCGTCAATATATTTTTGTATGAGCAAAAGTTAGTCCTGTTTAATGTAAAAATTTATTGTGTGTAACGTATATTTCATTCGAATATAAAATTTTATTAGGTGCATTATACATCTTTTAACAAAAAAAAAGGTGCATTATACATCTAACACTATGCATAGTCATATGATACATGTTCATCTAACATAGACCATGTGTCTTGGACATTAACACACAGGTGTTGGGATGTATTTTAACTTTTTGTTGAGAGTAAATGTATTTTAATTTTCAGCCCCCAAAATGTGACAATTTCACACTTGAACCTGAATTCAACCTCTTGAGCTTGACTTTTGGTCCTAATATTTGTTGGAGTAGTATGTTATTGCTTTCAGACCTATATTTTTTTTTCAACAAAAAAAAAGGTTGTACTTTTTGGTTGATTCTTCGTTTTGCCTTAATACGTAAGTATTATTGGTGGGAGATTTTACTAATTTTACGGAACGGGATGCTCTAATTGGAAAAATTGTACCTTTTGCGAATTTTCGTGTTCTACTCAGTGAATATTACATAGACCTCTACTTATCTTAGTCATGTCTTTGCGGTACATATTGAAAATAGCAAAATATATTGGGACCATTTATATGGATGTTTAAATGACAAACTCGTCATGTTTAGGTCTGCGAATTTTCCAAAAAGCTTTGAAAAACATGTAACTGAGTGGGTAACATGTATGTCTCTCAACAGAGAGGTCAGATCGTCAGAGCTCAAATCTTAACCATTGAAAAACAGGTTTAACGTATGAAATGTAGTCAGAAGCTTACGACCTAAACATAGATGTTGAAAAAACAAATTATCTTAATGCTCATTAGTATTGTTATTAGGAGGATTGGGCCAAAGGCCTACTGGTTCTTCAGAACTAAAGTTCGGGTCACCTAAAAAAGTAAATAAGTTGTAGGTCCACATGTCAGTGCTCTAAGAGTAAGAACATAACAATTACAAAAATAAAATGTACTACAGGATATTGTGGATTTTGTCATTAGAGAAAATCTCGTTCAAATAAAAAATGTGACGTTTTGAGACTGCTTTCTCAAAAAATTGCAAATGTGTAATCTACTAAAATAAGGCCGCGGCTTTGGAAAATAAAGAATAGTCTCCGCTGAATAAATTCTCTAGGGAATCCATGTTTTGTTGTATCGGGAGAATATTTTATTTTTGTCCCAAAACTCACTTGATCAAACATTGCCCCCTAATCGTCATCCTCTTTATCACCTTCACCATAACAACTTCCCACCACCACCATTCCGGACACCACCATTGCCACCTCTTCTCTTTCCTATCATCTCCTCTCTAACTCAATGTTACCCTCTATCTCTCTCATTATTTCTCTCGTTGATAGACATATCTCTCTCTGTCGTCTTTATCTATCTTTCTCGCATTATCTCTTTCTCTCTCTCACTCTCTCACTCTCTCTCTCTCTCTCTCTCTCTCTCTCTCTCTCTCTCTCTTTTTCTCTCTCTCGGTTTGTACAGATCTCTCTAAGGAAATCACAGAGTTCGTGGGCACGAAATGGTAATGGCCACGAAACGTTTTTTGTCCACGAAATGGTCATGGCCACAAATGTTTCATGGCCACGAAATCTTTGAGGGTTTCACCAGAAACCCACCTCGATGTCAGCTACCGACGAAGGAAACACTTCTCTTTGTCAAAACGGTGTCTGTGTGAGAGAGAAAGAGAAACAATGAGAGATCGATTGAGAAACAATGAGATATTGAGAAAGAAAAAATGAGAGATCAATTGAGAAACAATGAGAGATCGTGGGACATAGATAGTCAGAGCAATAGAGAAAGATAATAAGAGATAGACAAGGAGGAATCGAGAGAGACTTAGAGAAGAAGAGGGAAAGAATAAGCGAACAAGAGATAGATGGTGCGAGACAGTGGGAGAGAGAGAGAGAGCAATAGGAGAGACGATAGGGAGGGAGAGAGAAGAGAGAAGAGAGAAAGAGAGAGAGAGAGAGAGAGAGAGAGAGAGAGAGAGAGAGAGAGAGAGAGATTGAGAGCTAGAGAGTAAGAAGATGAAGATTAAGGGGCAATTTTTTATCAAGTCAATTTTTAGACTAAAAAAAATAGAGTTAATTCCTATATGGCCCCCTACTTTGTGACCAGCTTCCTTTATGGCCCCCTTTTTTTCGTAAATTCAAATATGGCCCCCTATTTTCATGGAAATGTCCTAACTACCCTTCCTTTAAATCTTTTTTCAAAATAAAATCAAAGAAACAAACATAATTCCACCTCACTTCCCTCTCCACCACTTATCTCTCTCCACCTCACCTCTCTTCCCAAATCATCTTTCTCTCTCTCCAACTCTCCTCTCTCTCTCTCCACCTCACTCTATCTTCTCCGATGAAGGTCGCCGGCCGGAAAATTTTCCGACCGGCGACCTTCAACCAAAAACAAATGTTTTTTTTTTTTTACTCTCATCTCCCTCTCTCTCTAAAAACTCCGGCGAAGGGGGTTCCCTTCGCCGGAGTACGGGTCTGTTGAAGAACAGACCAGATCTGGTCTGTTGAAGTCTTTAACAAACCAGATCCGGTCTGTTCTTCAACAGACCCGTACTCCGGCGAAGGGAACCCCCTTCGCCGGAGTTTTTAGAGAGAGAGAGAGATGAGAGTAAAAAAAAAAAAAATTTTTTTTTTTTTTATGTTGAAGGTCGTCGGCCGGAAAATTTTCCGGCCGGCGACCTTCATCGGAGAAGATAGAGTGAGGTGGAGAGAGAGGGAGGTGAGGTGGAGAGAGAAAAAGGTGAGTTGGAGAGAGAGAAAGATGATTTGGGAAGAGAGGTGAGGTGGAGAGAGATAAGTGGTGGAGAGGGAAGTGAGGTGGAATTATGTTTGTTTTTTTGATTTTATTTTGAAAAAAGATTTAAAGGAAAGGTAGTTAGGACATTTCCATGAAAATAGGGGGTCATATTTGAATTTACGAAAAAAAAAGGGGCCATAAAGGAAGCTGGTCACAAAGTAGGGGGCATATAGGAATCAACTCAAAAAAATATGCCCTTGAGTCAATATTTATTGACAAAAATCTTTATTCCCCAGAAAACTTTTTTTATTCCTCAAAGTCGTGGCCTCAAATAAGTAGACGTGATTTTTTTTTGCTCACTTTTTCTATTTCTCCCACCTAAAATAAACACACATTCTCCCTCTAAAATCATGTCTC
>BEHA01001029.1:98341-109295 GCA_002897215.1 Eschscholzia californica subsp. californica | reverse complement strand
TGATAATGAATTAAGGTTTGTTTGATCATGGGGAGTCGAAACTGTTAAAGCTCCTGGATCCCAAATAAAATCAAAATTATCTTCTTCTATAGCTGGGGAATATTCATCTTCATCTTCTTCAGTTTCAACTTCGTTGTGATCTTCATGTTTAATATCAATAGAATCATCCTCTGTTAGTACTTCTTTATAGTTGGAATCATCTTTTTCAACTTCTTGTTCTTGTTCTTCTTTAACTACAACTTCTTTGTAATCAACTTCGTCAACTTGTTCAAACTCTTTTTTTTCTTCTTTTAGTACTTCTTCATGGTTAATGGAAATAAGAGGTTGTGAATAATAATAGTACGGTGCTGGTGGTGTATAACAAGAAGATGGAGGTGATGGTGAATATGGTGGTGAGTACGGAGGTGATGTGAGACATAATTTATGCGGTAAAATTTTATGATTCGAAATAAGGATGTCGTCTCCCGGAATGTCATATGAATCATAAAATTTGGTCAGACATTGATGTTTCATATCTCGACTAGGATTTAGATTTGATGAAGGAAAATTACTTCCTTCTTCCTCCTCCGCCATTGACTGAATTTTGTTCCTTTTTCCCTGAACTTCTCCTTCAATATCATTGATCTTAGTGATTGAAGTAACTTCGGAGAACTGTCTTCTCAATTCAATTTTTGTTTCTACACATGACAAACATTCATCGAGAAGAAGAAAACCATACCTGAAAATACTTTTCAATGTATCCCAATCATCAATGATCGATTTTCCTTGATCAATAAGTCTCCATTGTAGGGCATTATATTGTTTATAGATTCTTTCGGACATATGTTGCTCAACCAAAAAAACCTTATCTTCGTCGGGAACGTCTTGATTTCTGAACCAGTCTTCCATGTGTTGAATCCAGAAATTTATATGAAATTGACCTTCGAAGAGTGGAATTTTAGAAATTTGATGAATTTTTCTTTCATCTTCTCGATCAATATAAAATTGAGTTGTATCTCGAATAGGATCCCAAGATAAACGTGGAAAAATTTTCCAACATTCAAGAGGAGATGTATCCATAGATATATATATATATATATATATATATTTTTTTTTTTTTGTAAAAAAAAATCTAGAATTTTGATGGCTCTGAATACCACTTGATGTAGACGCAGCGGAATTAAAATAAGAACAATAAAATAAACGAAGAACTGTAAAGAAAACGATAAATAAACTAAAACTTAATTAACTTCAATGATTTTTCTCTTCAATCTGAATATCAAAATAGACTAGACCTCCTTTTATAGGATAATAGACTTTCCTTGATAGACTCAAACTAGGATTCCTAAATATTAAAGATACTTAAAACATAGAAACTCCTAAATAATAGAAATACCAACATAAGGTAATTTCCTAATCCTAAACTAACTAGGACCACTAACGTGGCCGACTAAGGCAAGGGCGCGTGGGTTTGCGGCCTTGACCCTTATGCGCCTGTATCAAAATTATTACGCGTCAATATATTTTTGTATGAGCAAAAGTTAGTCCCGTTTAATGTAAAAAATTATTAGGTGTAACATATATTTCATTTGAATATAAAATTTTATTAGGTGCATTATACATCTAACACTATGCATTGTCATATGATACATGTTCATCTAACATAGACCATGTGTGTTTGACATTAATGTTGGGATGTATCTTAACTTTTTGTTGAGAGTAAATGTATTTTAATTTTCAGCCCCCAAAATGTGACAATTTCACACTTGAACCTGAATTCAACCTCTTGAGCTTGACTTTTGGTCCTAATATTTTTTGGAGTAGTATGTTATTGCTTTAGACCTAGATTTTTTTCACATTAAGGTTGTACTTATTGGTTGATTCTTCGTTTTGCCTTAATACTTAAGGCCACGGCTTTGGGGAATAAAGAAAATTTTCGGGAAAATAAAGACATATTTATTTTCAGTCCAAAAAAGAGTTTGTTTGATTTCTGCCCCTAAATCTTCATCTCCTTCTCTCATCCTCTCTCTCTAGCTCGTCCTCTCTATCTCTCTCATTTTAAACCCCTTAACATAATTGACCATTGGGCTACACATATGTTTTGCAATTCTCGTATTAACTCCTTTGCTCGATCCCCCACAGATCCAAAAACCAAATTCATATCATTGAAAGTAACTTTCATTAGTTTAAGTGTTGTAACTATGGTGGTTTCGATCAAATCTTAACTCCTATAGTCTTGTTTGATTTTGAGTGTGGTGATTTTGTTGTTATAGCTTATGGATCCGACTAAATTTTATCATTAACAATTCGGAGATTTAGGTTATTGGTTCGAAAGGAAGATTCAATTGAATAAAATTAGGGTTCTGGAAGATCTAGGTTTTACTTACCAGATCCTATTCTTTTTTGTCTATGTATGTATGTATTAAATACTTCTAAATTCTAGTTGAGATTTGTTAAGAAATCCTTCTGGATTTTTTTGCTTCTTCTTGTTTAGGTTTTGCAAAATTTCACCCTTTCTTTCCTTAATTTCTAGTAGTTCATATTTAGATAGCATGATCTAATATATGTATTTTGATGTTATCTCATGAATTGCAGTAGAGGGTTATTTGAGCTTCTTGGGTCTGGGGTTATTTTGGCTTCTTGAATTAAAACTAGTTCTAGATCTATTATTTGGTTTTGTTGTTATTTTCAACTAGGGTTTATAAGTTGAAGGAGAGGACGAGCAAGAGAGAGAGGATGAGAGAAGGAGATGAAGATTTAGGGGCATAAATCAAAATAACTCTTTTTCGGACTGAAAATGAACATGTCTTTATTCCCCGGAGAGTTTTCTTTATTCCCCAAAGCCGCGGCCATACTTAAGTATTATTGGTGGGAGATTTTACTAATTTTACGGAAGGGGGTGCTCTAATTGGAAAAATTGTATTTGCAAATTTTCGTGTCCTACTCGGTGAATATTACATAGACCTCTACGTATCTTAGTTATGTCTTTGCGGTGCATATTAAAGTAAATAGCAAAATATATTGGGACCATTTATATGGATGTTTAAATGACAAACTCGTCATGTTCAGGTCTGCGAATTTTCCAAAAAGCTTTGAAGAACATGTAACTGAGTGGGTAACATGTATGTCTCTCAACAGAGAGGTCAGACCGTCAGAGCTTAAATCTTAACCATTAAAAAACAGGCTTAACGTATGAAATGTAGTCAGAAGCTTACGACCTAAACATAGATGTTGAAAACATAAATTATCTTAATGCTCATTAGTATTGTTATTAGGAGGATTGGGCCAAAGGCCTACTGGTTCTTCAGAACTAAAGTTCAGGTCACCTAAAAAAAGTAAATAAGTTGTAGGTCCACATGTCAGTGCTCTAATAATAAGAACATAACAATTACAAAAATAGAATGTACTACATGATATTGTGGGTTTGTCATTAGAGAAAATCTCGTTCAAATAAGAAAAGTGACGTTTTGAGACTGCTTTCTCAAAAAATTGCAAATGTGTAATCTACAAAAATAAGGCCGCGGCTTTGGAAAATAAAGAATAGTCTTTGCAGAATAAATGGTCTAGGGAATCCATGTTTTTTTGTATATTCTCAGGGGAATATTTTATTTTAGTCCCAAAACTCACTTGATCAAAGATTGCCCCCTAATCTTCATCCTCTTTATCACCTTCACCATAACAACTTCCCACCACCACCATTCCGGACACCACCATTGACACCTCTTCTCTTTCCTCTCATCTCCTCTCTAACTCAATGTTACCCTCTCTCTCTCTCATTATTTCTCTCGTCGATAGACATATCTCTCTCTGTCGTCTTTATCTATCTTTCTCGCAGTCTCTCTTCCTCTCTCTCTCTCTCTCCATCTCTCTCGATTTGTATAGATCTCTCTAAGGAAATCACGAGTTCGTGGCCACGAAATGGTAATGGCCATGAAACGTTTTGTGTCCACGAAATGGTCATGGCCACAAATGTTTCATGGCCACGAAATCCTCGAGGGTTGTATACCTTCTTCATCTTTCTTTAACGTCTTCATCTTTCTTTAACTTATTCATCAAGTCTGTACCCTTCTTCATCTTTCTTTAACTTCTTCACCAACACACTCAAGGCACAAGTGTTGTTTCACTCAATAACTTTCATCTTTCTTTAACTTCTTATTCACCCTCCTTCACCAGAACGAGATCTGGTTAGTTTTATCATATGAGAAAGAGATGGGCAGCAGTTCTTCATTCCCACAAATAAGTTTCAAAGTTTCCTGTCAAAAATGTGCGATGAACCATTTCATTCAGCAATTGAATGTCCTTGGGTTTACAGTCCGTGCAAAAGCCCCAAATGCATTGGCATTAGACGTCTTGAGGTTGCGAAGACTAAAGGGTTAGGAAATACCTTTCTTGGCAATTTCATACCTGTCTTGCTTTCCAGTGGTTTGATGAAGCCAAAGATGAAGAGAGAGACGGAAAGAAAAAGATAGAGACAAATGAACAGAAATCCCCTCCACAACAAATGTTGAAAGGTCTTGGTTCTTACAACAAAGATGCATCATGTTTTTATTGTGGTCTTCATGATCACTGGGAGAAAGATTGTCCATTAGTAGACACCCCCTGCCCAAAATCAAACTGTCGAGGCAGGAGGAAGATTCAAACATCGCTAACAGATCTGAATTATGAAAACAAATTTTTTTTTTCTTGTGTTGTTTGCAACAAGTTCAATTGGGTAGAAGATTGGGTTCTTAAGACTAAAGCAACCAAAGGAAAGATGGTTACTATCCAAGTTCCATATGATCAAATGTGTTAGAAGTTTAAGGATTTACTTTGAGATTGGGGCAAATGGGAAATGAGGGCCAAACTGTAATTGCTATCCAAGTTATTATGTATCTGTTTGATTGTTATCAAAGTTATTATGTATCTGTTTGATTGTTATCAAAGTTATTATGTATCTATTTCATTGTTATCCAAGTTATTACATGTTTTGGGGCAAATGGGAATGGGGGCCAAAATGGGATACATCAAACTGTCTGGAATATAAGACATAAAACTGTCTAGAATATAAGACATAAAACTGTCTCAACCATCAAGTAAACACATCCACAAAACACATACACATAAAACCAAACATCATCTGGAATAAAACACATAAACTGTTTTCAAAGTCAAAACACATAAAAAAAACCATATCATCAAAGTCAAAACACATCCACAATAAACCATATCATCAAAGTCAAAACACAACCACAAAAACCATTGTCTTGAAACAAAGATACTACTCATACCGTTGGGTTACTACGAGTCTTTGGCCTTCTTCCCCTCTTTGCACCTCCACTGGTCTGTTGTTGTGGTACCTGCTGCTCAATTTCAGCTCGTACACTTGTGCTACTACGACCCTCTCTTCCCCTTCGAGTACCACCTCGGCTTGATTGTTGCTGCTGAGTTTGTTCTTGCTGTTGAGTTTGTTGGTGGTGTGGTTGTTGATGACTACCACCCCCTCTACTTGATGATGCATGCCCTGATGTGGGACCTGTGGGTCCTCTGCAGGATCTTTTGTTATGTCCATGACTCCCACAAGTGTTGTAGTAATAACTACGAACGTTACCACCTGACTTCTCTGAAGCATCTCTCCTCCTTTGAGTTCTAGGTCTCCCTGGCGGCCTAGTCATTCTTGGGGGTTTGACAACACATATCAAGGCTACAAGGATACACATTAATTATCAATTGTTGTCCATTGTTGAAACAAACAAGTGCGAAGTAAAGGAAAGTAATTTACATGCCCCCCATGTTGCCTCATCTGGGATTGGCACAACCCGATGTCCATGCGTCGCTTTGTAAGCTTTGACAGTATAATAATAGCTGAAATACCTGCGTAAAAGGAATATAGGGGGCCAAAAAGTAAATGGGGGTTAAAACAGGAATGGGGGTTAAAACAGAAATTGGGGTCAAAACAAAAATGTGGATCACTGGACTTACTTCGTAAGATCTTCTCTTCTAGGCACCAATACAGCGAGAGCATGCACACAAGGTAATCCAGATAGTTGCCACGCACAACAGGTGCATGTTTGATTACCCAAATCCACTTGCCATCTAACTCCAGTCCTCACGTTCACATTCTAGTAGTTTTTATCAGAGGGTTGGACATAGTAATGCCTGATCGACTTTTTGAGCTTTTCGAGGGAGGCTTTAACCTTTGGAACCAACCCATCCTCCGGCTAGTCTTTCGCCTGCATACGTCTCTTGTAGTATGTGGCCATGACCATTAACCAGTACTTCTCAATCATGTTGCACAGGGGTTTGTCTCTAAGCTTCATAATCTTACTGTTGAAACTCTCAGAAAAAATGTTGGTGATGAAAATGCACTTCGAATCCGTATCGAAGTGTGACCTTGTCCATGAAGAAGGAGTTTCCCTTTCTAACCATTGTTTGGCAACCGGACTAAGAGACTGTAACATTGTCATCCATCTCCTAAAATTTGTAACTTAATAAGACCTTGCCGCGTTCCAGACAATTTCCTCGAGATGAAGCCCATGGTGGACTTGCTTGAAATTTTTATACATGTGACGGAAACAATATATGTGTCTTCCACTACCAAACACAGTATCAATAGCATCAATTAGACCTTTCTGCCTGTCAGATAAGATAGTCAGTGGTCGCTCGTGTCGTTGCAATTGTGGACCCACTGACTGTAGAAAAGTCAACCATGTCTCCTTGCATTCGTTTCTACATATGTAGATGGCTATTGGAAAAATTCCATTTGTAGCATATACTCCCAAAACAAATAACAAACACCGGCATATTTGCCCTTCAAGAAACAACCATCAAGGCCCAAAACTTGTCTACATCCTTTAAGAAATCCTTCAATAGATGCTCGAAAACAAACACACATACCTGTGAAGGATTCTGTCATATCATGTCTTGATACTGTAGCTATGCTCCCTCTGTTTGATATAAGTATCTGTCTTGCCAACTCAGGTGCAAGTCTGTACCCTTCTTCAAAGTTCCCATTAATTCGCTCTACCATTTTAGTTCTGGCAACCCAAACTTTCTTGTAATTGACATTCACACCATGATGAGTTTTTACCCAATCCTGAATGTTCTCAAGAGTTAGATCCGGATTTTGAGCAAAGGTCTTCATCAGTTTGTGAGCAATCCAATTTGAACTAACCATTGGGTTTGTATCATCTTGATTTGGGGTACATGTATGCTCAAAGTTGGCTTGGTGGGCTTGTACGTGTGCTTATCACTTAGCTGCGGTACGTACACAAACCAGTCGCATCCCTTTTCTTTACATTTAAACTTCAATCTTCTTGTCTCATTTTTTACCTGAGTATATGCAAATTGATGGTCAATTGCATTGTTTCTAATTACTACCCGAGCTTGTTCAATGGTTGGCCAAGTCTGGCCAAGATACAAGTCATTTCCAATTTGGCCCCTATTTTCATTTTGGCCCCTATTTTCATTTTGGCCCCCTTCTTCCTCATTTGTATTGTACAAGTCTTCTTCTGCATAAAGTGATCCAGCCTCTTCAAATCTTGGATCAAAAGTATCATTTTGTTTAGCCTTTTCACCATCACTGTAGTATAAATCCCCTCCCTCATCTGACTCTTCCCATTCGAATGATACCTTTCATCAGGGTTTACATCATCACCAAAGTCCTGGCATCCGTTTTCTTCTACATTTGTTGAAGGGACTGTTTCTGGTGGACCCTGTGAGCTGCTTTCATTTACCTCTGATTGTAAAGAACTAAGTAAGTCATCACTTACTTCAACCATATCTCTCAGGGTAGCCCTCCACTGATCACCATCAGACATCATGAACTCATCCCAATCAAGTGATGCCCAGTCAAAACTATTCCCAGTTTGACACTCAGTTTGAGTGCCCTGTTCCATCTGGACATCCATCGGATCACTGGACTCACCTCTAACCACATTTGTATCTCTTTTAGACTCCATCTTCACATCTGCTTCCTGTTCAGTAAACTGCCCCCCTTCAACATTTTGAGACTCATCTCTAACCACATTTGTATCTCTTTCAGACTCCATCTCCACATTACTTTGATCCAACACGATCACTGGTGGTTCAGACATGCAAAGAAGATCGATCACTGGACGATCTCTATTGTAGGACCATCTCTTTACAGCAACCTGTTTAGGATACATGACTGGTTTACCACTCCAGGGACGATTTTTCCTCGTCAAACACCTTGATTTAGCCCTAGGTTGTCTTGGTGGTGGAGGGATTTCAGGCCAGTGGGTAAAAACATACATATGACAAATGTCTGAGTAACCCTGAGGAATCCCAACTTCAACCAAGGTGTTCAGACTTGTAACATCCACAATATGAAGCAGTTCTGTCTCGAATAGACCAACCCGATTCTCAAACTCTACAATAGACTAGAGTTCAATGATAACACCTCTTTCTAGCCCTAACTTTTTACCGATAATATCCATCAGACGAAGCAATGTCAGTTTCTTTGAAAGAGGAACTTGAATGTCTGGAAGCAAGAATATATCTCCCCAACGTAGTCTAATGGACTCATGGCAAACAAATCTACGTTGTCCTTCCACTCGCCATCATGATGAACTATGATGTTGATAATCTTCGACATTTTTAACTAACAGAAACCCTCTGGTGAGAAATATAAGAAGAGAAAAAGAGTGGTGAAAAAGAAGAAGAGAAGAAGACTCATGAAAGAGAAGAAGACAGGTGAAAGAGTAGAAAAGAAGGAATCAAATCTGAAAAGGGAGGATTTAAATCTTCTAAATAACTGCCTCGGGAAGGTATGAAGAGGTTGAGGCGTTTGAGTTTTGGGGCATTAAATAGCCGAACTGATGTGATATGATTTGAAGGCTTAGAGATTTGGCGTGGGGAAGTGTAGATATGGTCAGAGGGGTATTTCGGGTATTGGATAATATTACTTTTGACCTGATGATGTCAGCACTGCCCGAAAAATCGAATTTGGGGCCAAAACGAACTGTCGGACACAATTGGGGGCCAAAACAAAATTAACCATTTTCACCACTAGTGGCTTCGTCATTTTTAGAGAAAGAAAGAGAGAACAAAAGAAGAACCAAAAGATAAGGAAGAGTACGAGAGAGAGAGAGAGAGGACAAAGGACACAATACTCTAAAGAAAGAGAAAGGTGATAGAGAAACTAGAATTTAGGGGTTAAAATTTTTTTTTGACTTTCACTTCTACAGTTTTTTGTCCACGAAAAAAATAAAAAAGACCTGCAACTTACAGTTTCTCTAATAAGAATGTAATTCCTATTAAGGGGTTACTTTTTGGACTATTCCCAATTTAATTTTTCGTGAGACTTTATGTCATTTAATTTCGTCGGCCTCTAGACCAACAATATTTCGACAGTTATCGTGCTTATCATATAGTCTCGATGTCAATGCCTTTATAATGACCATTGTGGTCAATATTAAAAAGAAATGCATTCTATTGTTATGATTTAAAAAAAATAACCCTTAAGAGATGATAATAATTTATTATTTTATACAGAAGGGTAACAATAATGAATAATTTATGGATCAAGCTTAACCCCAAAATAAAATGTAGGAGGACCTAACTAAATACTAGTCCTGGATCCCAAGAAAAAGGAAAAAACGAATATAATTAGAATCTTACCATTTATATAACTTTTAAAGAAAGTAAGCACTTTCTAACTCTTCCTTTCTCATGTGTGAATAGAATCTTTCTCAAACATAGAACAAAATGGGGAAAGAAACAATGTATGAGTTGATCGAAGTCTAATTTTGATTTTATGCATCCTTGACTCCAAGAAAGGGGAGAATAGATTTCTTTTTTTTCTCAAGTTGAAACACAAAGTCAGTTAGTCAGATAAACCTAGTTGAGTTTAAATGATAAATTTTACCTATTTTGTCAAGTGTTATACGCAAGGAATTGATAGGAACGTAAGTTAGCCATTATTTAGCATTTACTTTTGACTTAAAAGTAAGGTAAAAGTGTACCCAAATATTTCTGTCCTTAAATATTATGATGAAAACAATAAGGACAATAAGGACCACAATATAAAAACGTATACGACTGTCAACAATTGGTTGCCCAAGTGGCCCAATGTGTTGGGCTATAGGCCCGGTCTTTGTAAGAGTTTGAATTCGGTTGTTTCGTGCTTATCACATCTTTGATGTATCCATGCCAATTCGTAGAGCGTAGTCAATTTCGGAAAAAAAAAAAATGTATACGACCTATATTTAATAGTTAAGATCAAAAGAAATAGGTCCATCACAATTGTTGTTTATTACGATTTTACAATTGAAAAACAAGACATTTTTCAACAAAAAAAAAAAGAAGAAGACATTTTTCCTTTTTCTCAACAATTTAGCCCCTATGAAATGAATAAAAACACATTATAAACCACTAAAATTTCTATTGATTACATAATATACCAAGGGGATCTTAATATCATATCCTTGATCTATTGATCAAATTCAAGTAATTACATTTTTTTTTGTTGAAAGAAGTAATTACTTGTTGAAAGTAAATTATGTTTAGTATATTATTTTATGTGGTCCAAAAGAAGAAAACAAAGAAAAGACATGATTTTTTAACTATAAGTTAAGTTTCTTCTAGGGTTTATAGGTTTATAATCATTTATCAAGGAATATGGACAATTAGAAACACACAAATATATATAGGTGGTACCCAATGCATTTCTCTTCATTGCGAATCGGAGAAAGAAGAAGAGCGAAGTTTGGCAAATCGTCAAACCATCAAAGAAACAATGGATATGCAAGCAACTTTGGAGAGTTATCAAATGTATGATGGTGGTTTTGGATATTCTGATTTTATTAGTGATGGGATCTTCGAGCAACAATTTATCGATCTCGTAAGGGGAGAAAACCCCGAATTAGTACCCACCGATGCGGTTGGTAGTAATTATAGTACTATCATAGATCATCAGAATCATTATGATATTGATCATCATGATTTTATGTTCAGTCATATTAATATTCCTCCTTCA